>RJWJ010005172.1:0-31421 GCA_004363605.1 Indri indri | reverse complement strand
TAGTAGAGTCGGGGTCTCACTCTTGGTCAGGCTGGTATGGAACTCCTGACCTTGAGCGATCCACCCGCCTCGGCCTCCCAGAGTGCTAGGATTACAGGCGTGAGCCACCGCGCCCGGCCTGGACTTTTCTATTGACTCTTTTTATTGACCTATGTTTTATTTTCCCTCTGCAAAAGTAACCAGTGCCAAAACTCACAGCTCTAGGATGGCAAACTCACTTTTTTCCCTTCACTACCTGAGCAGTAAACTTACTGAGAGTCAGTGTAGTAGGTGGGCTATTATGGGGTGAATTATTTCCCCCCAAAAGGATATGTTGAATTCCTAACCTTTAGTACCTCAGAATGTGAGTTTTTTGGAGATAGGGTCTTTACAGAGGTAATCAGGTTAAAATGAGGTCGTTAGGGTGGGCCCTAATGCAATATGACCACTGTCCTTTTGAAAACAACATTTGGATACAGAGACACACACACAGATGAGATGGCCACATGAAGACAGAGAATGGGATGGATGCATCTACAAGAGACTGCCAGCAAACTATCTGAAGCTAAGAAGAAGCAAGGAAAGATCCTTCCTCCTACAGGTTTCAGAGGGAACATGCCCCTGCTGACACCTTGATTTCAGCCTCTGGAAGGGTCGGACAATGAATTTATGTTCTAAGCCACCCAGTTTGTGGTGCTTTGTTGTAACAGCCCTACAAAGCTAATGCAGTCTCTGTATGCCAGTGCTTGTAGTATTTTTATTGTAGTTATGGAATTTAAGTAAATATATAAACCCATGAATTAATTTAAAAAGTTGTTTCTAAGAAAAGTAAGTTGAGTGCTTTGGAAAAACTTGATAGAAGTGGATCATTGAAAAAACTGCTGTTGGTTTAGAAGTGGGCAAGCTGCTATAAAATGGAAGAAAAAAATGTAGGGTTCCGCACTCAAACTACTCTGAAAGTATCTTCAAGTTCTCCTTTAAAGAAATAAAAACTAGAAATCTTCGATGATGCCTGGTGTGGATCATGCACAAATGTTATGAAACTCTAGTCATCAGTTATATACTGAAATGAATGCCTTGAGCCTGTAGAACAGATTGGCACACAGATAACACATTTATGTGTTTCAAGTAAAAATATGTGAATATTTGCATATCATTGTTAAGTAATTCTCCATTTTGAGTTTTTTTGTTAATTCATCATCTATATGCAGACTACATGAGTAAGGGGGCCTCTGTTGTATTGTTGTAGAGATTTTAGAACTAGATATGAGTTTGAAAGTTGGTTCAAGGAGCTGTACATATTGTGCAAGGTACTAAATTTTTCTGTTTCAGTTACCTCATTTGTATAAAATGAGAATAATACCTATGACACAGAAGTGTTGTGAAATTAAATGATATAATATATTTGAAGTGTCTAATAGCATTAGATTTTTTTCTGTTGAAAGTGGAAGAAAACTCAATCTACTGTGGCTTAAAGAGAAAGAGAATGCGTTGATGCGACAATAACAAATTCTAAGGGTAGCATTGGCTGCAGGCACAGCTGGACTCGATCCTGTAAGTAATGTCCCAGAACCTGGTCTCTGTCTGTGTCTGTCAACTACTCCTTGTTGGCTCAATCCTTGGACAGATTCTCTCTGACCAGATATGCACAGCAGGCATTTTTTCACATCCTAAATTCAAGACCAATGACAAGGGGTAGCTGCTTTACTCTCAGAGCCCTGTAAAATGTTTCATTGCATCTCCTTGGTTCTGGTTAGACTACATAACTATCTCTGGGTTAATCGCTATCCCAGAGGAAAGAGTGATTTGACGTGGAGGGAGCAGGTCCCGTGCTCCACACAAGGCATGTGAACTGAGTAGGGGAGGGAGTTCTCTGGAGAGAAACTGGAACAGTATCAAGAGCAAGGGAAATGGATTCTGGGTAGCTAAAAATACTAAATGCTCACGCACTAGCTCTGAGGAAATGCCTAGTAAGGAATCAGCATGAACTGCCCCCTGCAGTGTCTTGCACCCCAAACCCTGACTCATGCCTCCCTTTTGGCCCTAGTGGGAATGCTGACTTGATTGGGGTAGATGCTCCTGGCATCCCCCCAACTCTGCACTGCTCTCTTCTTTCAAATACGCTGCTGTGAACTCAGCCAACGTGCCAGACATATCTGACAAATCTTCCCCCAGCCCACTTCTGCTCCTCCACCTGCCTGGCAGTGTGCCTAGGCAGCAGGAGCACCGTCAGCCCATCCCTCCCACCCACCACTCCAGTTCGGGCCGGTGCTTCCTTCAAGTTTCAAGGTTGCCCCTCAGTTCTAGGACATCAAGATGTGGTAAAGTATTAACTTCTTCATGGCTGTCATGACTGTATTCATTTAGTGCTTATCCTTAATCTTTGTCTTTCCAGACTTAAATCTTAATTTTTATTTAAGTCACATATAGAAACAGCCATCTCCTATTTGCTTTGGAAAACTGGACTTTGTTGTTTTCTTTTTCTTTAAGTGTTTGGAGTAGATGTCCACCCAGTAATCAACGGTTGGCTGTCCAATGGGACACTGTGGTAGAAACTGCTAGTCAACCCCAGTATCTGTTTTCCTGCTTCTGGTCCCCCAAATTTTATCTGGGCACATCCTGCTCAGATTAGATCACATTACCTAGCCTTCTGTGTACAAAGTGTAGCCATGAGATTAAGCTCTAATTAGAAGTATGTAAACCGAAGTGATCTGTATAATTTTTAAGTCATTCCCTTAAAAGAGAAGAGTGTTCTCTCAACTGCTCATTTTCCCTTCCCTTTTGGCTAGAATGTAGATCCAGTGGATGTGGTGGCATGCTCTTTTGACTATGTGGAAGAGGGCAACACCCTGGAATAGGGAATGGCACATTTTTTTCTCTCAAGGCCCAAATAGTAAATATTTTCAGCTTTATGAGACATATAGGATCTGTCACAGCTGCTCAACTCTGCTGTTGTGGGGGGAAAAGCAATCACAGACAATATGTAAACAAAAGGGTATGGTCGTGTCCCAATAAAACTTTATTTACAAAACCAGGCAGTGGGCTGAACTTGTCCTGACCATAGTTTGCTGACCCCTAATCTGGATCATAATGAGGCAGCAATATTAAAAAAGCCCCTGTCCCCAATGCTGTCAAGGTATAAGAGGTAGGGGAGAGTTAACTGATCTTCCACAAGAGAGTTCTCTTTTGTTTAAGCCATGGCATTTTGGGGAATGCTTGTTTTAGCAATCGTATCTTAGTAATTTTTGTTTTCTAGTACCATCAAGCCACAATCTTTTTAACTTTTTGTACCACAAATCTCAGTTCTTCTCTGTCATTCCTTGTCTCTATTTGTCCTCACAGGCCCCTTTGGCTCTGGTTATAAACTTGCTTGAACCCTAAAAATTCTCATGGAATGTACGAAGCCCTCAGACCTCACTCCCGTTTTTCACCAGCAAGCTTTGTTCTCCACTTACATTTATTTTGCGATGTCCCGAAGTCTGGCTTCTACCTCTTTCCTCCGTTTGACTGAAGATCCCTATTGCCAATGTGGTTTCCTCAAGCTTCGCTCTGCTGACTCCGCCACTGCATTGTCAGTGTTGACCACTGTCTGTGGCCCTTTCTCCCAACTCCCCGCGTCTTTCCTGCTTTCGTGAAACTGTCTTCCTTTGGCTTCTGCAACACTGTTGTTCTGTGCTTTCTCCTCATACATCTGTGACTAATTCAGCTTAGCTGCTCTCATGAGTTATTCTTCCCCCTGCCTATGCCTTCATGTGGATAATACGGACAGTTGCGCCGTTGGTTTTCTTTCAGCCCCCTCCAGGACTCCCGCAGATTCCCAGGGCTGTCATCATGCGCTGTATCCTAATGACTCCCCAATATTTACCTCCAGGTTACATGGCTCTCTGAAGCTCCAAACCTATATGCCCAACGTCCTCTCTTGTTCCAGGTGAATTTCTAAATCTATCATTCTCCTTGTGTTTATTATTTGGAATTCTTCTGTTTAAAAGAATTTTCCCTCATCAGCTGTTTGGTTACCCTGAAATACAGTATATACAGGAAAGGCAGGTGAATGGTTTTTTATTTATTCCTTATTTATCTATTTTCAGAATACTGTGTTGATGACCTAACAACCACCAAAGGAGATCAGGGAATTTGTTTTCTTTAGCTATCACTATGAACTTACAGGTTTTCATATATTTAGTGCATTTTGATTCAATGTAGTCAGTACTTTTTTTGATGCTCAAATTTGTCTCATCTTTGGCCAGGTCAAATGGGTATCTGCGTCCTTTTAACATGATTCCAGTAGCCTTTGATAGCTCCCTTGCTTTCACATATGACAAGATATCCCAGATACATTTTTCGTATTTCCCCTCCCATATCTGCAGACAGTCATTTCTTCAAAGAGCCCTAGTCTCTTTTACATAGGAATGGTATTTAGAGACCATAATCTAAGTACTAGGGGTATTCATTGCTAGTCATTATTTTTAGGTCTTTTTAGTGAACAGGGCTAGGAAATACTGATTTTCTTTAGAAGAGAAAAATAAGTAATTTCTGCATTTATATCAATACTTTTTGTTCAAAATAAAGACTACTGGGATTTTGTATTTGCATCTCATTTTCTTATTGTGAAAATATTGGTTCCCAACAACAACACTTATATAATTATTTATTGGTTTTTTTTTTAGAGACAAGGTCTTTCTCTGCTACCCAGGCTGGAGTTCAGTGGTGTCATCATAGCTCTCTGTAACCTCGAACTCCTGGGCTCCAGTGATCCTGCTGCCTCAGCCTCCTGCGTAGCTGGGACTACAGACATGTACCCCATACCCAGCTAATATTTTTATGTTTTGTAGAGATGGGGTCTTGCTATGTTACCCAGGCTTGTCTCAAACTCCTGGCCTCAAGTGATCCTCCTGCCTTGATCTACCAAAGTAGTAGTTGGGATTACAGGCATGAGCCACCATGCCTGGACCACTTATTGGCTTTTATCCTAATACACGCATATACATTAAATATTATATAACTTCAAAATAACAGTATTACTACAAATACAAACCTACTGAATTCAATTTATGATTTTTTTGCAGGTGTTTTTGTCTTGAGATGTATTTATACATGATTTTTTTTCTCCTTTGTAGATGAATCAATCCAATTCTCTCCCTTCACATGGCCATCTTCTGTGTGTATATGCCTCTGTGTACAAATTTTCTCTTTTCATAAGGACAGCAGACATATTGGATTAGAGCCCACTCCACTGACCTCATTTTAACTTGATTATCTCTGTAAAGATGCTGTCTCCAAAAAAGGTCACATTCTGAGGTACTAAAGATTGGGACTTCAAAGCTTGGTCATGATAATTTTTGAAGTCATGATAATTTTTCTCCAAGTGTTTATAACACTAACTTTATACAGAGTTAGGTTCATTTGTTTAATTTTTGCTTTTTTTAGGCTTTTATTTTAAAATGCACTTTGGCAGGGCAAGGTGGCTCATACCTGTAATCCTAGCACTCTGGGAGGCCGAGGCGGGAGGATTCCTCAAGGTCAGGAGTTTGAGACCAGCCTGAGTAAGAGCAAGACCCCATCTCTACTAAAAATAGAAAAAGTTAGCCAGGCATGGTGGCACGTGCCTGAAGTCCCAGCTACTGTGGAGGCTGAGGCAGGAGGATTGCTTGAGCCCAGAGTTTGAGGTTGCTGTGAGCTAGGCTGATGCCACGGCACTCTAGCTGGGGCAACAAAGCAAGACTCTGTCTCAATAAATAAATAAATAAAATGCACTTTAAATTTAATTTTGGTTTTTAATTGTGTATAATATATATTTGGTTCCAAAATACTATAAAAACTATAAAGCCTGGTATGCTCAGAGGTCTATCTTCCATCCCTGTTTCCTTTTTTCTTCCTCTATTTTCCACAAAATGAGAATTTAGGTTATTTCCAATGTTATGCATTAAAAACAATGCTTGTGGATATGTATTTTCACATTGCTGAAAGTTGTATATTCAGGGTAGATTCCCAGAAGTAGTATTGCTGTGCCAAAAAGTAAGCACATATGTAGCTCTGTTAGGCATGGCCAAATTTCTTTCCAGAAGAGTTGAACAAATTTGAAATTCCACCAGCAACGTATGAGAGTGCCTATTTCCCTGTAGCCTCACCAACAGAATGTACTGTCAAATTTAAAAATTTTTGCCAATCTAAGTGAGAAATATTATCTCAGTGGTGTTTCATGTGTATTTCTCTTTAATGAATGAGTTTAAACATTTTTTTCATATTTTTCAGGGTCATTATATCTTTTGTGAATTGTCAGTTCATGTCTTTTTCCCATTTTGTATTGGATTTTTGGTTCTCTGTCCCTCAACTTACAAGATTTTTAAAATAAATTAGCAATATTAGTCATTTGTACATGACATATTTTGAATATTTTCTCCCAGTTTGTAAGTTGCATTTTGGCTTTGTTTATGGTGTTTTTGTCATTCAAAAATTTAAAACTTAATTTTATTGAATTTATCAATCTTTTAATGACCCTAGATTTTGATTCATAGTTTAAAAACCTTTTGCTATTCTAAGGTTAAATATGAACTCACCCACAGTCTACTTGTATGGTTTTCTTTTTCATGCATAGATTCTAATCCGTGTGGAGTTTATTCTTGTGTATGGCGTGAAGTGTGTATCTAATTTTATCATTTTTCCAAGTGGCTAACTAGTTTTCCCAGCACCATTTATTAAAACATCCACTTCTTTTACCTCAGTGATTTGAGACATGGCTTCTATCATATACTAAATTTTCATATGTATAGTACTGGTGTCTATTTCTGGACTTTCCATAATATTCTACTTGTCTAGTTATCTATTCATATGCCAGTAATACTGTTTTAATAGTAATAGCTTTACAGTATGTTTTAACGTCTAATCAGTCTACCTTCACAGTGTTCTTTTTTACTGTTCTGGCTACTCTGGAATGTTTGCTTTTCCATATAAACTTAAGTATCAACTTGTCTAAAGCTATTACATAGCTTATTGGTAATTTCATTGGCATTGCTTTGAATTTATAAATTAACTTAGGGTGGCCGGACGTGGTGGCTCATGCCTGTAATCCTAGCACTTTGGGACGCCGAGGCAGGAGGATCACTTGAGCCCAGGAGTTTGAGGTTGCTGTGAGCTAGGCTGATGCCACAGCACTCTAGCCCAGGCAACAGAGTGAGACTCTGTCTCAAAAAAATAAATAAATAAAATAAATTAATTTAGGGAAAACTGTCATTATTTTAATGTCGAGTCGTCCTATACAAGAGCAGGTGGTGTCTTCCCATTTGTTTTGGTCTGTATTTGTATCTTTCAAGGGTGTTCTTCTCACATAGGTTTTGCACATTCCTTGATAAGTTTATTTCAAGTAGTTATTCTTTTTTGTTGCTACCATAAATAGGGTTTTCTCTACCATTATATCCTCTGTTTATTGTTTATGTCTATGAAGGCACATATGATCATCATCTGTTAACTTTATGTCCTGCATTTTTAATAAAAAGTGTTATTGCTTGGGTTATTTTTATCATTGATTCTCTGGGGTTTTCCAGGTTTACTGTCATATCATCTGCAAATAGAAATAGTTTTACTTCTTTGTTATCTATTCTTCTGACTCTGATTTCTCTGTACTTTGTAGTGAAAATAGTGGGCATTGTTGCCTTGTTTCTGATCCTAGTGGAAATACATCTAGTGTTTCCCATTAAATAAGCTATTGACTTTAAGACTAAAATGTTTGTGTGTGTGTATGTTCATGTGTGTATACGTAAGTATTATCATGTTAGTAAAGTCTCCCTCAGTTCCTATTTTCTTGAGAGTTTTTTTTAAACTCATGAATAAGTGTTGAAATTTATCAAAGGCTTTTTCATCATTTATGGAAAGAATCATGTGACTTTTCCCCTACATTTATTAACATAGTGTATGATAGTAATGGATTTCCTGATATTGAAGCAACCTTGCATCTTGGAATAAATCCATTTATTCATGATGTATTATTTTCTTAATGTCTTGTTAGGTTCTGTTTGCTAATATTTACGTGTTTTCATCAATATTCATGAGTGACACTGGTCTGTAGCTTTCTTTCTTTGCACTGTCTTTATATGGTTTGGTGTTATGCTGATGTGCCGGGTAAGAGATTAGTTGATGGGCCAGGTAATAGGTTAGTATTATGCTGATGTGGGTCTTCCGTGAGGAGTGGGGGTCTCAGGTGGCTGATGTGCCAAGTAATAGATGGGGGTTTTCCTTATTACTATCTTGGTGAATAAATCATGTACATTTGAACAGAATGTGTATTCTACAGTTGTTGAGTGCAGTGTTCTGTAAAACATCAGTAAGGCCAAGGGGGGTTGATAATGCTATTCAGGTCATTTAAGTTTTTAGTAAATTTTTATCTAGTGCTTCCACTAATGCTAAGTGAGGAGTGTTGAAAGCTCCCACTCTAATGATAGATTTATTTCTCTTTTAATTTCTGTTAATCTCACCTATGGGGGTAGCTGCTGATATCTCTCTTCAGATTTTGAGTCTTAGATGGCTCGAAAGTGCTCAACACATGTACGTTTCAGGTGTCAGCCAGAAATATGGGCAGTTTATACAATGAATTTGGTCTTCCTTCCCTCTGACTTCTCTCCTTTTTTGGTATTTCCTTTCTTGCATTTTCCCCTGCTTTCCAGATTCTCTACATTTCCCAAACTCTGTCTTCCGGTTTTTCAAGCTAGTAAGATTGAGAGTTACAGATGGTGTCTATCCTCAAGCAGAAAACCCATAAAAATGGGAAACCCACCTTCTAATTAAAACTGCCCTTTATAAATGTAATAAAGGGCCACAAGGTTGGAACTGTGGTAGCGGAAATACACACACACACACACACACACACACACACACACACACACACACACATAACCACCCATCGTTCCCTAGCTTGCTTTCTTACAGCTGCTTACTACTCAGGAGTCATATAGCTGATGGTTGTAAAGATTCTTAGCTTTCTTCATTTCCCCCATAGATAACATTACCTTTGTGAAACCCAAGTCTAGTTTCGGAGATATCGTCCAGGTCCTGCATTCTGGTGGAATGGCTGACCCACCCAGACTAGTGGCCCATACTGAGAAACTGACTCAACTGGTATTAGATCCCCACCCAAGAACCGACTCGGCGAGGAAGACAATTTCTACAACTCTGTGATTCTACCCCAAACCCAGCCAATTAGCAGACCCAATTGCCTAGCCCTTTGCCCACCAAACTATGTTTAAAAACCCTTTCTTGGCTGGGCATGGTGGTTCATATCTGTAATCCTAACACTCTGGGATGCTGAGGCCAGAGGATCGCTTGAGCTCAGGAGTTTGAGACCAGCCTCAGCAAGAGCAAGATCCTGTCTCTAGCAAAAATAGAAAAAATTAGCTGTGCTTGGTGATGCACACCGATAGTTCCCCACATCCCCACTACTTGGGAGGCTGAGGCAGGAGGCTCACTTGAGCCCAGAAGGTTGAGGTTGCAGTAAGCTATTATGATGGTACTGCACTCTACCCAGGGCAACAGAGTGAGACTCTGTCTCAAAACAAAAACAAAAACCCTTTCTCCCAAATTCTGGATTTGAGAACTTTCTACCATCTCTTCACATGGCACTTGTGATATTAACTCTTTCTCTACTGTAACCTCTGCTTTCTCGGTGTATTGGCTTCCTCTTGAGCAGCAGGCAATGAACCTGGTAAGGTGGTAACACAAGCATCAACTTCCCTCCAGTGTCTGCCTTCTTTTGTTGTTCTCTATACCTCCAGGTAATTATTTTTTGTACTTGGTCCAGGGTTTGCAGTTTTTATGTATGTGAGGATTGGTTCAATAGGAAGTACTGAGCTGTAACCAGAAGCATAACCCCTTATTTTTCTTCTAATGTCTGTAGGACCTCTACTGATTTCTCTTCTTTCATTCCTGATACTGGTAATTTGTATTCTCTCTCTTTTTGATTGATTGGTTTAGCTAGAGGTTTACCAATTTTATTGATCTTTTAAAAGAACCAACTTTTATATTTAATTTGTTTCCAAAATTATCTTTATTATTTCCTTTTTTATTACTTTTAATTTGTTTTTCCCCGTAATTTCTTAAAGTGGAAGCTTAAATTAGCTTTAGACTTAACTTAGACTTTTCTAATATAATCATGGAAAGCTATAATTTTTCCCTCTAAGCACTACTTTGACTACATTCCATACCTTTTGATTTATGTTTTTATTTTTATTCAGTTCAAAAGATGTTTTAGTTTCCACCCCCAAAGCACAGGCAACCAAAGCAAAATTGGACAAATGGGATCACATCAAGCTAAAAATATAAAATATGTTTCAATTTCCTTTGCAATTACTTCTTTGATCCATGGGTTATTTAGAAGTGTCTTAATTTCAAAATATTTGAGGTTTTGCCAGATGTCTTTGTTACTGATTTCTAATTTAACTGTGATAAGACAAACATACCATGTACGATTTCAATCTATTTAAATCTATCAAGGTTTAGTTTATGAACCAGCGTAAAAGTGGATATTGCGTACACTTTAAAAAGGTGCATTTTGCTATTTATGGAGTGTTCTGTAAATATCAAATAGGTCAAGTTTGGTTGATAATGTTGCTCCAGTTTTCTATATACTTACTGATTTTTTTGTCTAGTTTTTCTATTAATTGCTGAGAGATGAATGTTAAAATCCCCCATTATGATTGTCAAATTTTCTAAATCTCCTTTCGGTTTAAGACCGTAATACCTTCTTGATGACCTAACCCCTTTATTATGATAAAACGTCCCTTATATTTTACAACCAACATATTTGAACAGACACAATTTCTTCTAACAAAACTACAGTAGGTCAATGCTATTTCCCATAACAAACTTGTAGAGCAAGCATTAACTTTAGATTAAAGGTGACATTTTGTAAGAGACAACAAAGAACTTTTTTAGTGTTAAAAATCAGACTATCACAGGGGAATTTCTTGTAAATAAACTAGTCAGGATTCGATGTCATGATGACAGTATGTAAAATAAGGTAAGAAAGGACATTCATCCCAACTTAGCTAATGTTAATTTTCTTAGTGTCCCCAAGGTAAATATTGCCTGGCATTTATTTATGTATTTCTTTCTTTCTTTCTTTATTTTCTGAGACAGGATCTCCCTCTGTCACCTAGGCTGGAATGCAGAGGTGCGATCATAGCTCACTGCAATTGTAAATTCCTGGGTTCATGCAATCCTCCTGCCACAGCCTCCGGAGTAGCTGGGACAGCATATATTCAAGTTTGATAATTCTAGGGTGCTGCTGAGAGACACACTGGATATACTGGATTGGATCCTGCTGATACTGAGTAGAAGTATCAAAACAGACCTTTTCTTTAGATACATAGCAAAAGAGGGGTAGAATGTGTATTAGGATATTTTTGTTTATAAGAAACAGAATGCCTAACTCAAGCTAATTTAACAACAAAAAATAACTAATATTTATTGAGCGCTTAGAATATAGCCAGCATTATTATAATTCATTTAATCTGCATGACATCTCTAATGGAAAACAGTAAGGAAATCTACTAGATATCCCTACAAGAAGTTCAGATAGAGGGTGAGCTCCAGGTTTGGAATGATGTCACCAGCGACATCTTTTTATCACTTTGTTTAGTTGTCCTCAGCATCTGCTTTGTTCTCTTGCAATGGGAATAAACCAGATGTGACAGTGTGGTTTAGATGTTTCCATGTCAAGAGGAGAGTGTGTTAGAAACTTTCTCCTAAGCACAAAACAGAAGTTCTTTCTTTCAGACAGATTGTGCCAACTTGGGTCATGTGCTCATTCATTGATCAATTACTATTCCCGAGGGAATAGTCCTGTATGGTGACTGTTAGATTTAATCAGTGTCATTTTCTGAATGGGGTGCCTATTTGAACAAAATAAGGGTATTGTTATAAAGGAGTAGGAGGGGAATAAATATTAGGTAGATAAATAACAACATTATTCACTATAGAGTTTGGCTTTGTTTTTAGGTTAAAATTTAGATAAAAACTTTAGTAGATTTAAGTCCAGTGACACAAATGGAAATTCTGAGTTTTCAAGCAAATGGCCAGAAAAGCCTATTTAGGCTGAGCATAGTGGCTCACACCTGTAATCCTAGCACTTTGGGAGGCTGAGGTGGGAGGATTGCTTGAGGCCAGGATTTTGAGACCAGCCTGAGCAAAAGTGAGACCCATCTCTTCAAAAAAATAGAAAAATTAGCTGGGCATGGTGACATGCACCTGTTGTCTCAGCTGCTTGGGAGGCTGAGGCTAGAGGGTTGCTTGAGCCCAGGAGTTTGAGGTTGCTGCGAGCTATGATGATGCCACCGCACTCTAGCCCAGGCAACAGAGGCAGAGCCTGTCTCAAAAAAAAAGCCTATTTGTTTTCTTATTTACCAAGTAAACTTGTTTCTCTTTCTGGTATGGAACAAGAGATAATTGACCTGGGGTTTGTTTTCATGAATATTGTATGAAATGCACATATACAAAATCTCCTAAGCTTTTTATTAGTTGATTTATTCTGTGAAATATCAAGCTTAGAGGATTGCTTGAGGCCAGGAGTTCAAGACCAGCCTGGGCAACACAGGGAGACCCCTGACTCTTAAAAAAAAAAAAAGTTAGCAGGATGTGTGCTATGTGACTGTAATCCCAGAGACTCAGGAGGCTGAGGCGGGAGGGTTGTTTGATTTGAACCCAGGAATTGGAGGCTGCAGGGAGCTATGATCATGCCACTGCACTCCAGCCTAGGCCACAGTCCTTATAGGGCAAACACCTCAAAATATGATTAGTTTCCATTAATTCTTTGGAAAATAAACTTCCTGGGAACTCAGAATTTAATGGTAGACTGCTTCGATAATTTGCTCATTTAGCCAATGGATTCTAAAATGATGGAATGTATGTCTGGCAACCAATTGTGTGGGAAGAAAAGAGTAGAACTTCTGTTAGGGAAGTTTCCATGCCAGTTCTGCTTAAAACCGCAAAGCAGCTAAGTAGAGCAAGTAAGTAGAATATGCACCAGCTAGCTGAAACCACAAAACAGTTAAGCAGAGTTATAAGCCTGTCATGACCGTACCGCTTGTTGTAAACCTATCATAACTATACTGTTTGTTATAAGCCCATCATAACTGTACTGCATGTAAAAACTGCTATTAATTGGCTAACTTTTAATCCTTTTACTAATTGGTTAACTTTTTATGCTTGTGTGTGTTATTGGATAAGACTAACCCCCCCCAAAAAGTATAAAACCTGACAAAAACCAGGAAGAGGTGCTCAGAATTTGGAGGCTTATCTCCTCTGGGCCGCCGGTAATAAACTTGCTGACTCTCCAACTCTCTGCGTGCCGCTTGGTTATTCCTCTGGGACCAGTCACTATAACACTTGCTGTAACACTTCTGTTAATATTTTACCTCATCTTTTTAAGAAAAAAGTTTTTTTTTTTTACAGTGTCTCACCGTCACTCAGGCTGGAGTGCAGTGGCATGATCATACCTCACTGCAACGTCAAACTCTGGGCTCAAGTGATCCTCCTGCCTCAGCCTTCCAAGTGCTAAGACTACAGGCTCTTGTCACCACACCTGGCTATTTAAACAATTTTTTTGCAGGGACAGGGTCTCACTATGTTGCCCACGCTAGCCCCCAACTCCTGGGCTCAAATAATCCTCCTGCCTCAGCCTCCCAAAATGTTGAGATTACAGGTGTGAGCCACTTCTGGCCTACCTCACCTTTTAAAAGTTCTATGTCTTGTGAAAGTTTTATAGCATGTGGAATATATTAACATCATACATAATTCATGTAAATAATCTAATTTTTTCCTGATAAAAATGTATAATTAAGTGTTTGAAGACTAATGCCTTCAACTAAAGTTAGTCCTGGACTTACTGCCTTGTGGAGGAAAGGTACTTGGACTTCAAGCTTGACATTAAAAAAGTAAATGATAATGATAATACTGGTGATGATGACAGTGGAATGATGAAGTTAATAATAATAATAGCTAACATTTACTGAGCATATACAATGTGCCAGACGCTATTCTAAGTGCTTTACATTTTCAGAACAAATTATGAGGTTAATGCTCTTATTATCCATTTGACTTCTAAACTCCATGAGAACAGAGACTACTGTGTTAGTTTTTCCTTACTCCTGTATTTCCTAGTGCAGAATAGGCATTTAACTTGATGAACAAAATAAAATTTATTTTTTTTAATTTTTAATTTTTTTCGCCTTCAGGAGCTTTGGAAATAACAAAATAAAA
Source organism: Indri indri (assembly GCA_004363605.1). NCBI lineage: Eukaryota > Metazoa > Chordata > Mammalia > Primates > Indriidae > Indri > Indri indri. The sequence goes on along the minus strand of RJWJ010005172.1, from coordinate 17,198 downwards.
TTTAATTTTGCTTAATTTCTCAGCAGCGCAGGCCCGAATGCGTTTCAGTCCTTGGAGGCCAGCAGAGGCGCCAGAGCCCTGAGAGAAGAAACATGAGCCAGTAGTTTAAATCTTCTAACGTCATGCGCTGGGCTAACTGGATGCAGGAAAAAAAAAAACAAAAACGAGGATCCGAGGAGTCAAGCCCCTCCCCGGGGCAAGTTCGAGACTCTGAGAAGCCTGCAGGCGATCTTCACCCTGAACCTGTCTGCCCTTTGACCTCTGCTAGCATTTAGAACTGGAGGTGCGCGTTTTGACGCTCTAGCCCGGAGAGGAGGGGACGCCGGAAGTCTCGACTGGTCTTCACGGGGCGTGCACGCCTGTGGGTATTTTCCGCTGACTCCCCTCACCCGGAAACACTCCACGCTTTCTTCAGCGTGGTACTTGTGTTGCTGACAGGTTAGTTTCTCCGGGCTGTAAGCATCTCTGTCTCTCCCTCCACAAGGAGCGTTTGTCTTTGTAGTCCGGGCGGCCGCGTTTGCGCGCGGGGTGGGCTACTGCAAGGGGAGTTCCGTCGCTGGGTCGTGACCTCCCTGCGCTGCATCATTGCGGCTTGGGGACCCGCCGTGGCTCCGCGCCCTGGGATGCCAACGAGTGCCGCCATCTGCTCTGAGTCTTGAGGCTGAAGCTAACCGTGTTCAGCGTCCCCAGCAGCACATTTCTGAAGAGTTGGGGTCCTTTCCAAGAGATGGAACTGGGCATGTGTTGGCGGTCCTTAATTTTAACATCTTGAGGAGTACCCTGCCTCGATTATTGTAGGAAAAGATTTTCTGGTTCAGTGGTCATAATATTTTTTGTCCCCATAACACTTGAAGAATAGAAAACCCAGCAGGGGTTGACTACAAAAGTTATTTTCGATGTAGGGAAAGGTGCATGTATGCATGTATGTATCAGTGTCTGTCAATGAGTCTGAGTGTGTATTTTGTGGGGTGCTGTGTACAATTAAAATCCATAGAGATTCTGATAATTTGATAATCTGCTTCTCCAGTCTTCCCCTAATTCCTCATTTTCTCCCGAGGGACATTGTTTTACTTCTGAGGTGACTTACCTTTGGATAGAAGTAGCTTACACTTTGCATGTTAAGACATAGATCCTCTTGTGTTATTCCTGTGCTCAAAATCTTAACTATCATTAGGGTAATACACGCTTCTTAGCCTGGCTTCAAGACCCTTCAAGGTCTTGCATCGGCTCAATTTTTCAGTTTTTTTCTCCTTTCATGGATAACACGTCCATACGCACGTACACTCACATTATGCTCCTGCCATGTCAGTCTGCAGTAATTTCATCACTTTGGATATAACAAGATTATATGGTTTACCCAAGTTTTAATTTTTATTCTTCCATTCAGCCAGAATTTATTGAATTCCTAATATTGCTAGGTACTGTTTTAAAAAATTTTTTATTTTTAATTATTATGGGTACATAACAGTTTTGTGTCTTTCTAGGGTACATGTGATGTTTCGGTACTGCCATACAATGTGAATTAATCCAATCAGAGTAATTGAGATATCCATCACCTCAGGCATTTAACATTTGTGTTAGGAACATTCCAATTCTACTCTTTAAGTTGTTTTAAAGAATACCCTAACTTATTGTCGATTATAGTCACTTTGTTATGCTATCTGCCAGGTACCGTTTGAAGATGGAAAAAAACCCAATGCAATCTTAAGTCCTTTAAAAAAAAACACAGCTTTCCTGATATATGGTTCACATGCCATAGAATTCACCCATTTAAAATGTACAATGATTTTTAGTACATTCACAAAGTTGCACAACCATCACCACGATCAATTTTAGAACATTTTCATCACTCCCACCCCTGTACTCATTTAGCAGTCTCTCCTGATTTCCCAAGCTTGATTCCACATTCTAAGCCCTAAGCAACTATTAATCTACTGTCTGTAAATTTGCCTGTTCTGGATTGTTCATGTAAATGAAATTATACATTGTATGGTATTTTTTGACTGGCTTCTTCCAGTTAACATTCATGTTCATTCATGTTGTAGCATGTATCAGTACTTCATTTCTTTTTTATTGCTGGATAATTTATTATACGGATATACCACCGTTTGTTTATCCATTGGTCAGTTGTTGGACATTTGGGGTTGTTTCTCTACCTTTTGGCTATTATGAATGACTTTGCTATGACATTCGTGTGCAAGTTTTTGTGTGGACATCGTGTTTTCATTTCTCTGGGGAATATACCTAGGTTCGTATGGTAACTCTGTTTAATTTTTTTTTTTTTGGAGACAGTCTCACTCTGTTGCCTGGGGCTAGAGTGCCGTAGCATCAGCCTAGCTTACAGCAACCTCACACTCCTGGGCTCAAGCGATCCTCCTGCCTCAGCCTCCTGAGTAGCCAGGACTACAGGCATATATCACCATGCCCAGCTATTTTTTTCTATTTTTAGTAGAGACAGGGTCTCACTCTTGCTCAGGCTGGTCTCTGACTCCTGACCTCAAGCAATCCTCTTGCCTCAGCCTCCCAGAGTGCTAGGATTACAGGCATGAGCCATCGTACCCAGTCTCATTTAATATTCTCCTTTGGCTTCAAGAAGTTAGTCTCTTATTCTCTTGTTCATGTTTAATATACTGTATTAGATTTATGAGCGCTATATTGGACAATTGGTCACCAAATAGTAATTACTTATCTCATGCTAGCAGACATTTATTTGAAGATTTAATGTGTGCAGAGTTTAACTGTTCTGTATTGATTGGGGCATGCTGGGAAATGTAGTATTATGAAATCCTATTAACAGGGGCCAGCCTGGGCAACATAACTGTCTCTAAAAAAAATAATGTTTAGCCAGGTGTGTGGTGTGTGTCTGTAGTTCTAGCTACTTGGGAGGCTGAGGTGGAAGGATTGCTTGAGCTCAGGAGTTCAAAATTACACTAAGCTATGATCGTGCCACTGCATTCCAGCCTGGGCGGCAGAGTAAGACTCCATCTCTAAAAATAAATAATTAAATAAATTCCAATTAACATTGTTTTGATATTTGTTTTTCTTCATTGGTTAAAAGGTAGTAGTTCAAAAATTTTTAGAGACCGAACATTTTTGAAAATCTGAGGAAAGCTATATATTCTACCTCCGTAGAAAAATTTGCATTTCTTTATTTCGCATACAATGTCCAAGGCTTCATTTCTTCCTTATGGCCTGATTCCAGTTAGGATTCCATGTTTCTTGCTTCAGTGTTTTTTTTTTTCAATTGTGGTGAAATATACATAACTTCAAATTTACTATTTTAATCATTTTTAAGTGTACAATTCAGTGGCATTATGTACTTTTTACATTGTGTAACCATCACCAACATCCATCCCCAGAACATCTTCATCTTCACAAACTGAAACGCTGCAACAATTAAACAGTAAATCGCTATTCCCCCCTCTCTCTAGCCCCTGGCAACCACCATTCTACTTTCTGTCTCTATGAATTTGATTAGTGACCTGATACAAGTGCAGTCATATAAAATTTATTCTTTTGTATCTGGTTTATTTCATTTAGCATAATATCTTCAAAGTTCATTCGTGTTGTAGCATGCGTCAGAATTTCCTTCCTTTTAAAGGCGAAAGTAATATTCCATTGTATGTATAGACATTTTGTTTATGCACTCATTAATAGACATTTGGGTTTTTAACCACCTTTTGACTATTGTGAATAGTGCTACTGTGAATGTTGGTATATAAATATCTGTTTTAGGTATATACCCAAAAGTGGACTTGCTGTATCATAGGGTAATTCTTTTAATTTTTTGAGGAACTGCCCATGTGCTTTAGTGTTTTTGCTCATTTACATAGAATATGAGATTTGAAAGAATTGTGTGATTTAGGCATGTATTATCACATTTACCTTTCTAAAGATACAAATTCAAAGGGCCATTTCCTAGATGAAGGGATGTGTGCATGATTTTGTCTTAGGACTTGGAGATCTTTGAGTTTCAAAATTATTAGAATTTAGACTAAAAAGGTTTACCTAGATAGTTTCCCAAATCGTAAATATCTCTGTGATCCAAGATCTTGGGGTTTTTTTTTTTTCCCCACCTTAATACTTTCTGTGTTTTCAGTCTTTGTGAGCAAATTACCCATCATGGCAGACTCTCAAATGGAGTTGAGTTTGCAAACTTGCACAGTTCAAAAGGTCTGTGAATTATTCTAGTATCATACTACTGCTCTAGTTGCATACTTTGATAGTTACCCTGGTATGCTGTGAATATTGCTGCTTCTGACAGGCAAGTTTAACTCCCTCAAAGCAAAGATAAATCATATCATTAATTAATCAAAGAATGGGAAATGACCAACATTATTCTTTCTTATGACTATCATTCTTTTTTCAACTATTCTCCTATCCTTGGAACTGTAAATTGTGGGTACTTAGATCCCTCTCAATAGCTATTAGCTGTGGCCTTCCTGGGATCCCTGGGGAAATGTAGAAAAATAGACAACAGTGTGGCTCAACCATAACTTAGAAAACTAAGATCTCATGTGGCCTGCCAGATCCTGGGAACAGGATGGCTTAAGGGCTGCTGTAAGAACTAAAGGGCCAAGGATTTATATGGGTTACACCCTTTCTGCCCACCTCTCCCTCCAATTGCAACATCTTACATAAGTTCCCAGTTTAATAGTCCCTCATCACTGTTACAACGCATATCCCATTGTAAACAACAAGTGTATTACTAAGAGAGATGGGAGGAACAAGTGTGTTAATGGGATTTTTGCTCTTAGTTTGGGTCTATTTGTCATCCTAGTGATTTGTCTTCTTGTGGGCTCTTGGTGTCTTACTGCATTTGGTGTCTGCAAATGTACTGTAAAGATCCCCAGACGGATTTGGATGTTCTAGATCCCTTGGAACTTTGATATCACTTAGATTCATATGTAACTCCCTCAACATCCAGCAAATACCAATATTACGTAGATGCCGAGCACCCAGCTTTGCCTGTTTATGCCCCAGCTTTTTGAGGGAGACAAACCACAATCAGATAAAAATGCCTTTGTGGCCAGGTGCGGTGGCTCACGCCTGTAATCCTAGCATTCTGGGAGGCTGAGGGGGGAGAATTGCTTGGGTCAGAAGTTTGAGACTAGCCTAAGCAAGAGTGAGACCCTATCTCTACCAAAAATGGAAAAAATTAGCCAGATACGGTGGTGCACGCCTTTAGTCCCAGCTACTCGGGAGGCTGAGGCAGGAAGATTGCTTGAGCCCAGGACTTTGAGGTTGCAGTGAGCTATGATGATGCTACTGCACTCTAGCCTGGGCAACAGAGTGAGACCCTGTCTCAAAACATATAAAAAAAAACCAAACCAACGAAACAAACAAAAAAGAATGCCTTTGTAAGACTACTTTTGAAGTTACCAGAATCAAACATTAGTATTGATTCCTAACTTTGGTTACCGCTCATTGGACCATGGACCATCCTATGCTAGGGACAAAGATTGACTTTGAGTGTACAATGGTAGGTTTTAGAAACACTTCCACATCTATATTTGAATATTTCAACATGCCATATTACTTTAGGTCCTTTCTAATTTTATTTGGGCCTCAGGTCTTTGAGCTGTAAGTGGAAAAACTATTGAATTTTATGTGAGTATTTTCACATTTTAACTTTTAATAATTTTTTCCTCCTTTCTATAAACGTGAGTATCTTTATCCTCTATCTGTCAAAGACTCTGTCTCTGTCTTTTAAAAAAAATTATCATACAGTAAACTTTTTTCCTCTTGGTGTAAGGGATTATGAGCTTTAACCCATGAATAGATTTGTGTCAACACCACCATAATCAGGATAGGAAATAGTTGCCTCACCAGAAAAACTCCCTAGTGCAATCTCTTTGTGGTCACACCTTCCTCTCATCCAAGTAACCGAAACCAAAAAGTAAATAATCACTTTTTGTTTTTATTATGGGAAGCAGTAAAGTCGCACCCTTGCTTTTCCTCTTTACTAAGGGTTTTATCTAAGTAAGATGGGCTAGAAAGGATAAAATTAACATAGTGTCTTTTCATTTTCTTTCAGAAACTTAAAAACTTTGTCACAAACTTGTTTAGGAATGAAAACATTTTGCTAGTGATGTCTTCCAACAGGTGGCAGTGTTGTGCTTTAATAGGACATTTATAAAGATTGTACAGCTACTTGTCAGGTGGAAAATAATTGCTAAATCTTTTTTTCTTTTTTGTAAGAAATGAGATTTATTTCCCACAGTATGGAGACTGGGAAGTCCAAGATTGAGGAGCCTTATCTGGTGAGAGCCCTCTTGCTGGTGGGGACTCTCTGCAGCATCCTGAGGCAACACAAGGTGTCACATGCTGAGGGGGCTGAATGTGCTAATGTGCTCTAAGTTTTTACCTCAGAAAACAAGATGGTTAATTAAGAACTGACATTTAACTCTTGAATCTATTTTCTTGAGTCTATTCCAAAATATATCTTATTCTTGTAATGATACTAGTAAAGCAATCTGTAGATAAACGTTTCCTTAATGTTAAAATACATTTGCATTTGTTTTTCAAATGGTTTTAAATATTTGCAGAGTTCTGACTTAACTCTTTCCTTAAGGTTAACCTTTGTGGCAAGAATGACTCCAGTGTTGTGGATGAATCTGTGAGTCATAGAATCTTACCAGTGAGACTTCAGATGTTTGTATTCTGGCCTTCTCTTTCACGTGTAGGAAGCCCATCTGTAGATCTCTGGCAGTTGGTGACATTGATCAGCAAATGGAGCAGAGGTGGAAGAAATCTACAGGTTTCAACTGCCAGCATCCTGAGTTTGAAGCCCTGTTGGAGATACTCTGTGGGAAATGATGAAGTGGAGCTTGTCAGGCATTCACACTTAGATAACTCATAGGTTTTCAAACCTAACCCATCGAAAAAGGGGATTTTCTTTTTCTTTACACTTCCAGCAACTTATGTCTGGCAGTATATACTTCCTGGGACCTGGGACTGCTATTCATCCAGATGCTCATGAGTGATATCTGGGGTCATCTTTAAGACCTCTCAGCATTCTCCTGATCGTGCCTTTTAAATGTTGTCAATTGTGGTCATTTCATCTCTAGCTCTGTCATCCTCATCCAAACTACCATTATTTTTCACCTGGACACTGCTTCTTAATTGGTCTGCCAGGGTGTATTAGTACCTCTATTTTTCATACGATGGTCATTTATAAAAATGTAAAGTCTGATCCTGTCACTCTCCTGCTTGAAACTCTTATGTTACCTACCATTATACTTAGAATAAACCCCAAATATTTGACTTGACCCACAATGTTCCTCCCACCTCCCTATTCTGTGACCTGGCCTCTCTGCTAACTATTACAGCATTATCTCATGCCACTTTCCCCTTGTTCCCTCTGTTCCAGCCTCTCCAGTGTCCCCTTTCTCCCTTGATTGGAGGAGATGGGGAGAATAGACATGGGGAAACCTGTTTGTAAGCAAACATGCATTTCAGGTACTGAAAACAATGCTTAATAATATATTAAAGTTTTTGGCTCGTTGGGACATTTTCATAACAAGCAGGAGCCCATTGCTTTGTTACCTTTCGACAACTCACATTGAATCTAGTGATAAATACACATCTGAGTGCAGATTGTATGGGGAAAAAGTTATGTTACAACTGAGAAAACGAAATTTAGGACCAGACAGTGATTACCTATAATACTGTAACTATGGGTAATCCTTTATATTTGGTAGCTGTCACTCAATGTGACTTAATTTTTGTAATTTCATTCGTGTAGCATTTAATTGTGCATTTATTTTATCTTGTGCGTCAGCCTTGCCTTAGCAACCGGTTGGACCAAATAACCATTCAGGGGTTAGATGTCGTTAGGTATCCCTAATTAGCGGTAGTTGTGCAGCCTATTCTTGAGTTTCCTGTTTCCTAAGGCATTTCATTCCTGCTTGGGATAGTTTTGTCCCTAAGTTCTTCTCTGTCTTGTACCAAATCTCTGGACCGTAGTTTCTCCTTACTGGTTCTAGTTTTTTGGGGAGAGGGCATAGAGAACTAGCCTAACTTTGCTTCCCCTATTAGCCCTTTAGCTATTGAAGTAGCTATTGTAGTTCCTACAATATATTTCCTTGATATAAACATCCTCAGCTTAAACTATTTTTAGTTGTGTTCATTCTTTTGGGCACTTTTTACTGTTTGTCTTCTAGTTCATTGTCTAAAAGTGTGACCTTTGGGACCACCTGCATCAGTGGACAGTTAAGGTACTTGTTAGAAATGAAGATCCTGGCCAGGTGTGGTAGCTCATGCCTGTAATCCCAGCACTTTGGGAGGCCAGGGTGGGAAGATGGCTTGAGTTCAGGAGTTTGAGACCAGCCTGAGCAACATAGTGAGACCCTGTCTCTAAGAAAAATAGAAAAATTAGCTGGGTGTCATGGCATGTGCCTGTAGTCCCAGCTAGTCAGGAGGTTGAGGCAGAAGGATCACTTCAGCCCAGGAGTTTGAGGTTGCGGTGACCTACGATGACACTATTGCACTCTAGCCCAGGCAACAGAGTAAGACCCTGTCTGAAAAAAAAAAAAAAGATTTTTGTGGAATTAAGATGGTAGATTAAATTTATACTTCAAATTTTGCTCCCTGTTGAAGCCCAACTAAAATTGCAGTAAAGACCCAAGTGTACAAGGACATCAAAAAGCAGACAACAGCAATACAGTTTAGAACATTGAAAAGCCTAAGAATCAGTGAAAATGAAGTAAGAGTCCCAAGATTTGTGAATCCTGAGTTGGCAGAGGGAACAATTGTCATCTCATCAGATTTACCCTATAAATCTTCATAATGTTGAAGAACTGGCAGTGCTAGGTATCTCTGGAAATTGGGGTGTACAAGATATACAGTAAGGAAGATTGGATGAATGTTGCTAAGAAGCAACTCTCCCCATTGCTGTTGTTCACCTTGGGACAAATTCTGGAGGTTCAAAGCAGATGATCTCTGGATAAAGTTGTGTTTCCACGTGGGAAGTCATTCCTAGCATTTCTTAGAAAGTATGTATGTTATTTCAAATCCCAAATCTTGAGGAAAATCATTGGAAAAGCCAGGAAAACCAAAAAAAAGAATTATAATTTTCATGAGAATTAAAGCTCAACAATCAATATTATTGGATACGATTGGTTCTAGGAGCTCCACTGATGTCAGGTGGAAAGCAAAAGCAGGACATGCCGACACTGAATAGAAACTTAAGATGAACATCTCTGGGAACTGAGACAGGAGCATCTGGGAGATGAGCATCATGATCTAATCAGTCTTGCTTGTAGCTGTTGCCATCTTATAAATGTGTTTTCATGCTCTGCTGCTAGCAGTGAGTTATTCTTAGAAGTAAATACTAAGTTTATATGCATAGTATATTTCATATAAGTCCTATGAATGGCGTTCCAAGAAATAGTAAGTTTGGAAACAAAGTAAGTCCTAAAGTTGACAATACAACATCTTATTCTGTATGGTAGTATTTATTACCCTTGCTATGAGATCTGAATATTGTGCATGTAAATAGTCCTTGATAATGTTTGCTGGTGTTTTCAAGTTCAGAATATTCACTATAGACTGTAGTCCTTTGTAAATACTTGAACAGAAGAATTGCAACAGAGAAGAGTATGAATTTTTTTGTGTAATACTCTGACATGAAATGAGAACTTGACCTAAAATCTGAATTAGTAAAAGCAATATTGAACTCAAAGGCAAAACCAAAATCAGAGTAAACAAACAAAATAGTTTATGAAGAAAGTAAACAAGCTTATGAGAGACAACACACTCTTTAACACTCAACTTGAAAATGCTTTTTGATGCACTCTTAATTTGATCAGTGTCAACATAAAATGAATTTTACAGCTGGAATATTGTGAAACAAAGATCAAGACTCTTGGAACAAGCAAGCAATATTTGGTGTGTTTTAAAATTTCATTTTTATAATTTTTAAATATACTATTATCTATTTTTATAATGATTTTTTTATTTGGCATGTATTTTGTATTTCATTTTGTTTATTTTTTTATTAGCAGACTTCTCAGAAGAAGTATTTTGTACTAATTTTTAATGTCTTCTGTTATCCCATATCTGTATCAGATGGAAATCATTTTTACATGATTTCTCAGTATCTAATTTTATCATAGTATATTGTTTTGTAATAATAAGCTATGGATTTATTATTACACCTTTATTAAACAGAAAGTCTTTGAAACTTTTAGTATAATGCTATTATAGAAAAGTGATTTACTATTGTTATGGTCACTCATTATTATTTAAAAACATGTAAGCGAAGTGTTATAAAAAGTACAGAGTAATTTGAGATTTTGGGGAAATCCAGTGTCTTATTCCCAAATCTCGAAGACTAATATCTGTTCAGAATTTGGAAAGAAGTATAATCATTACTAAATGGAAAATAGAGGAATAAGTGATTGTGTGCATACTCAATCTAAGAATTCCTCTTACCTTCTCCTTCCCCTGCCCTGCATTTTCTCTGGGCTCATGGAATGCTGGCAGTCAAGCAGGAGAGTGCAATATTATTCTCGGGGGGTTTCTGTGTAGCCCTAGGGCAGAGACCTGAGAGGAGGTTTCCTTGAAGCTTCAAGTCAACATCCAACATTGAAGGTGGAAGATAGGAACTAAAACAAACAGAAAAAACAACTTGGAAGAAACAGACTTTGCAGGGAGTAAAAAACTACCAACGACTTCCTGTCCCAATTATTAATATATTCAGAGAGATAAGAGATGAGGATGAAATAAAAACAGGATGCTATGTAAAAGACTAGCCAGGAAATTTACCAGAGACTGGGGAGGGAGGAGGGGAGGATGGGAAGAAGTTGGTCAACAGGTAAAAAGTTACAATTAGATAGGAAGAGTAAGCTCTGGTATTCTAGTGCACAGTAGGGGCATAATAGTTAACAGTAAGGTATTGTATATTATGAGATCTATTAATAGAAAAAAGGCTTTTGAATGTTCTTACCACAAAGAAGTGATAAATGCATGAGGTGGTAGATATGCTAAATACCGTTTTGATCATTATACAACATATATAAGTATGGGAACATCAAATAGTACCCCATAAGTATATACCCATAAATATGTTTAACAACATTGTCTCAATAAGGAAAAAAAAAGACTAGCCAGAAAACAAAGTTTGAAACATGATAGTAGGCTGGGTGTGGTGGCTCACGCCTGTAATCTTAGCACCCTGGGAGGTTGAGGTGGGAGGATTGTTTGAGAGCAGCCTGAGCAAGAGTGAGACTCCTTTCTCTATAGAAAGTAGAAAAATTAGGCAGGGCGTACAGTCCAACTACTTGGGAGGCTGAGGTAGGAGGATCACTTGAGCCTAGTAGTTTGAGGTTGCAGTGAGCTATGATGGTACCACTGCACTCTAACTGGGGCACCAGAGCAAGATTCTGTCTCCAAAACAAACAGACAGACAAACAAAACCCCCAAAAAACATCATAGTGGAATCGAAAACCTTAGGAAGGTTGTAAGATAATGTTCAGGAAATCTCCCAGAAAGTAGAGGAAAAAGACAAACAGAAAATAGAAGAGAGAGGATACTTAGCTTGACTATTCCTGAGGTTGAATATCCATACAATTGTGTTCCAGATAAAATAGGGGGAAAGGAAAAGGAGAACATAATAAGTAATTCTAAAAAGTGACCCATAATTAAAGGTTGGAGTTTGCAGATTGAGTGAGCCCAGTGAGTGTCTAGCCTAATATACCCACGCTGGGGCCCATCATTAGGAAATTTCAGGACACTGTGGGGCAAAGAGATGATTCTAGAGTGAAAAAAACAGGTGCCATCTTTGATTGGGAATCTGAAATGGCTTTGGATCTGCAGCAACCTGCAGTGAGAAAACAGTGAAGTAATGCCTTGAAAATTCTGAAGGAAAATGATTTTTCTTTCTCTCCCCCCCACCCCCCCCTTTTTTTTTTAAGAGAAGGTCTTTCTGTTGCCCAGGCTGGAGTGCAGTGGTGCAATCATAGCTCAAAGCAACCTCGAACTCTTGGCTTGAAGTGATTCTCCCACCTTGGCCTCCCAGAGTGCTGGGATTACAGGTGTGAGCCACCATGCCTGGCCAGGAAAATGATTTTTTACTTAGAATTATGTACACATGTTGTTATGTATTAGAGGTAAAACTAATAATTAAAACAAGGGAATGAGTAACACAGAAATTAGGGTAATAGTTACCTCAGGGGAAGAAAGGGATGGGATCGGGGGGTTTCTAAGGTCCTGGTAAAGATCTGTGTTTTGTCAGGGGTGGTGGATATGTGGGAGTTTATTGTATTTGTTTCTCTATGTATTCACCAAATATTTTAAATATGTGTACAGTGATGTGCTGCATAATGACGTTTTGGTCAGTGATGTTCTGCATGTACAACAGTGGTCCCGTAAGATTATAATGCCATATTTTTGCTGTACCTTTTCTATGTTTAGATACACAAGTACTTACCATTGTGTTACAATTCGTACAGGTGGGGAACCTGCAGCCTCAAGGCCATGTGTGGCCCTCCAGATCCACAAGTGCGGCCCCTCTACTGAATCCAAACTTCACAGAACAAATCCCTTATTAATAAAAGGATTCGTTCTGTAAAATTTGGATTCAGTCAAAAGGCCCCACTCAAGGATTCAGAAGGCCACATGTGGCCCCAGGGCCACAAGTTCCCTAAGCCTAGTAGGCTGTGCCATCTAGGTTTGTGTAAGTACACTCTGATGTTCACACAACAATGAAATTGCCTAACGATGCGTTTCTCAGAATGTATCCTTGTCACTAAGCGACACGTGATTATATGATGCATGTGAAAATGCAGACTTTTAAAAAAAGCAGATTCCCACCTTCAGGCCCAATGAATCAGAAACTTTATAAATAATGCCCAGGGATCTACACTATAAATCTTTCTCTCAGGTAAGCATCATTATTGTAGTTGATCTGTTGTTCTCATTGTGTTACTTAGTATTACTGATGGATTTGATGATTACACAATAAAATGGGGACATTTCTTCCGTACATCTAGTTACCATGCTCTCATAAGAAAATTGTTCTTTTCTGACTAGTTACGCAGGATTTCTGCTATCACTGCAATGAAGTAAATATTACATGTGCTCTAACATGTATTAAATATCTGACTTTTTAAAAAAATTAAAACAAATGCAGTATTGTTCTTAAAGGTGACTGTGCTTGGGGTAGTAATGTCAAAAGGCTCCCATGTGACTTACTACTTTTAATCAGAATGAAACCCTTGCAGCTGCCCGGCTATTGTTTTAGTGTCACTTGCACATTCCCTGGTGGAAAAATCTGGTCTTTCAGCTCAGTTGTGAAATGGATATTGTGGATATTAGCATTTTGCTGTGTTGGAAAGGGCTTACTTAGCACCTGAGGTTTCAGTTAAAATCTTATATCCAGTACTTTCTGTCTCACTTTAGGCAAGTTACCTTTCCCAATCCTATTTTTTTATTTGCAATTTGGGTCACCAATAATACCTGCTGTAGTTGTGAGGATAAAATGAGATAATTTATGTCAAGCACTTACCACACTGCCTAGTTGTTAAATATTAGCTCCCTTCTATGAGCATCCTTTGCTCAAGCCATACATCTGAGAATTATTATCCACAAATCTTTTTTATTCTTTACCTACCAAAGATCTATCCATTTCATCTCCTTAATAGCTCTGGAAAGGGAATGAGATGTGACCCACATTTTATAACAACTGGGCTTTAAGTAGGCAGTAACTAAATCAACCTTTCAAGATATATCTTAAAATTACCCATAATAAGCTTCACCAGTATGAAAATAATAATTCATTGTTATTTTTACTTGTAACTTCTTATCTTTAGATTTAACATTTTCAAGTGTGAGTTTAGGCATGCAGGATAATAGTGAAAAAAGTATATGCTTTGCACAGTGACACTCCTAAGTTCAGAGGTAAGCTCTGCAGTCTTACGACCTTGGACAAGTTATGTACCTTTTCTAGGCTTGCTTTACCATAATTTTAAAGTGGGTTAATAAGATTTCATTACAGGATTGTCAGTCACAATCATTAAAAGATAAATTTATATGAAAGTGCAAAATGCTAAGAAGAGCCAAGACATTCTTTTAAGAACAAAGTAGAATAATTTGTTTTATCAGATATCAAGATTGTTTTATAAAAGTAGATTAATAAAGACAGTGGGTTTTTTTTTGTTTTTTTATTAAAGAAATGGTGTCTCTGTAGCCCAGGCTGGAGTGCAGTGGTATGATCACAGCTCGCTGTATGCTATAGCCTCAAACTCCTGGGCTCAAGTGATCCTCCTGCCTCAGCCTCCTGAGTAGCTGAGACTATAAGTGCCCACCACTGCACCTGGCTTATTTTTTTTTCAGTTTTTTTTCTTTTCTTTTTTTTTTTTTTAGAGAAGGAGTCTCACTATGTTGTCCAGTGTCCAGGATGGTCTTGAACCCCTGTCTTCAAGTGATCCTCTCACCTCAGCCTCCTGAGTTGCTGGGATTATAGGCATGAGCCACTGTACCTGGCCTTGTGTACTTTTTTCTATTGTTTCAAACTTTATTTTTAAGCCACAAAAATTGTGGTTTTATAAATGTTACATACATTCCTTGTTAAATTAAAATTTTAATATACAGATTTTTAAATTACAAAGGGAATACTGTTTTGAAATTTAAATTTTCTATCTAATTGCTGAATATTTGTAAGAACGATTTTTATTTTTATGATAATCATTTATATCGCACTTGATTAAATTCATTCTAATGGTTTTGAGTAATTTTTATTGTCGTCTTATACAGTCTTCTCTGTCAACTGGTAATAATTGTAGTTAAAAAATTTTTTTTTCATATCTTATCACAAGCCATTATTCCTAAGATAATTAAATAGTGATTGGAGGCATCCTTAGTCCTATCCCCCCACTTTTAAAAAAGTAATTAAAATTTCTCTGTATTTACTCCCATAAATTTGTGATATTATTTTCCAGACTTTGCATTAACCCCTGAATACTTAGGAAGACTCATGGAGTAAATAAGGGGCTCAGATCAGAACTTAAATAGGTTCAAGGTATAAACCAAAAAGGAAGATCACTGAAGATTCTAACATTAATGTATACTTTTTAAACTTTTAAATCAGAATATTCTGAGCATAAAAGATTTTTTTCAGCAATGTAAGAGATGAAAACTCTACTTTTATTCAAGTTAGTTATGACAATTGCTTTCATACTTTATTCTTTAAAAGTCGTTTTGTGATAAGGAAGTATTTTAACTTTGTTATGGAAAGGAATCTTCAAAATATATTGCAGTAAGTATACCTAAACTTCCTGATTTTGTTTGTGGCTTGCTTTGTTTTGTAGGACTGAAAGCAGGTAAGGTAGGCAGGATTTGTCAACATAAATTCATTACTGCTGTTGACAAAATATGTTAGTTTATGTGACATCATTTCTGTGAGTCAAGGGACCCCCTGCTGCCTCCAACAGCCAGAAAGAGAAGTACCTACTTCTCAGAGCACCTAGTAGAGAGGTGGTGCAGAGGCCAGTGTTGCTATAGTTTCATTTTTTTTCATTAAATAACTTACTAGTAAAATACAAAGAACTTTGCCACTCACTTTGTTTTTTCTTTAAAATGGCACTATTATAAGAAAATGCAGAAAGGTCAGTGTGAACGTTGAATAGTAGGCTTTTCCCTCTTGTATGTATACAGATCTTCCTATGTTTTTATAAAGCTGATCTGGGTTTCTCTGCCAAATTTTTTTCTCTTAGGCTACCAGAAATTATATTTGAAATCTGAGGCCAGAATGAGTGAGAGTATGAGTCTAGAGGATTTTTCTGTGAGAAAAATCAGGCTTTCAGAGCTTTCTTTTTTTGTTCTTTTATCATGGAAAACTTTATGTACATACAAAATTAGAGATCCCAGATAGATAATGGACACCCATGTTATCTATCATCTATATGTAATAATTAAATCAAAGTGTTAATTTGCACTGATACGGGAATATTATTACTGAGTAAATTTTACATTACTGTGGTTCATATTTTTTCTCCAATTTAAAAAATAAATTTGCCACTAGATGGTGCTAAATATTAAGAGCCTAATTTGGACAAGCTCCATCAAAACCAGAGAGCACCCCCGATTTACTGGCTCAGTCTCGATTTTTGTTTTATTGCTATAAGTATATTTGGACTTCATGTTTTAATTTTTTAGTGGGTGACACTAAAGAGGTAGAAGTTTTCACTTGTCCTTAGAGTGCTTACAAAGTGATGTTAAAGATACTTATATAAATATGTACTTAATATTGATTGAGATGAAAAGTCAAAAGGACAAACTAAAAATATACTAAAAATAGTCCCAAACCCTGGCGTTTGTATATTTGAAAAGTAAGGCTAACTCTAGTCATGCCCTAAGAATTCTCCACTTCCTGCCTAATTTCTGCTTCAATATATTTCTCAAATGCCTCTGGCCATAATTTCTAAGATAGTTCTAATTCTGAATTGGTAATATTTATGACATGCTAATTAGGTGTTGGGATGTTAACAGTATTCTAACTATGTGTGGTGTCTCTTTTAAGACATCAAATAAGCTTCTGTTTAGGACATACTGAATCAATTAAAACATTCTCTATCAGAATTGTTTTAACATTTTCTTTCTGTGGCTATGTAAGGGTGGTGCTGTCTGTGGTAGATAGTCAAGTGGAAATCTAAGTAATCTTTCAAGACTGGAAACTGTGTTAAAAGCAAATATAAAACACAGCCATGCTGATTATTAGCACTTAGAGAAAACATCTTCACTTTTTTTTAAAACAAATAATAGGTTTGCTCTGCAAATCCCACAGTTCACTTTAAACAGACATAATTAACTCTGTAATTAATAAAGTGGATAAGAACTTAATTAAATCATAATAACTGCCTAGGTTATAGCCAGAAAGATGTATGAATTTCACCTCTCAAGGAGATGTGAACTAGGTACTTGTCGCTCTGCTCTCTGTGAAATTCACTAAGTGAGGGATATATGTGACTTTTTTTGGATTTGGTCCTAGTGTATCAGAGTGCAGCGTTCACCTTTAAGGGTGTGTTCTTTTATGAGTGTCTCACTTAATGTCTTTAACCTCCTACTCCTGTAATTTGGTGAAGGCAGTCAAGATATAATTGTAGCTTTCCTAACCCACCATGTTCTGAGTTTTTCTAAGCCCTCCATGTCGTTTCAGTGCTAAAATAATTTTGCATTCTTTGAAACTTTCTGGTTGA
>RJWJ010005171.1:0-70162 GCA_004363605.1 Indri indri | reverse complement strand
AGGGGTGAGCAGCTGGCAGCAGCCCAGCGCTCTGTCAGGGACCAGGCGCCTGCAATGAGAAATAAATGGTCAGCTCTAGCGGCAGCTGTAGAAGTCAGATGACAGAGAGGCAGATAATTTGGGTTTGACCCCAACTGCATCACTCTAACAAGCTGTCTCGACTTTGGATAAGCCCCTGTGACAATCCGGACCTTGATTTTCTCATCTGCAAAATGAGCAAGTTAGACATGATACGTGTTCATGGTCCCCTTCGACTTGGGGATTCCGTGACTCACCTGAAGCTTTCCCCAAAGCTTCAGAGCCGAGACGTCACATGCACACAATGCCTTTTCCTCTGAGCACTTTCTGGTCTTCCTTTCCTTCCAGATACACAATGAAGAGCTTATATATTTCCATTTAGAACCCTGTAATTTTCCACTTGTGAAGGACAGAAAAATTAGGGGAATAATTGAAATCCAACATTATCAGCTTCGGAATGAACATACTTCCTACGCCCTTGCCCACTCTCTCGTACCAACCTTACTTTCCACCTTGATTTCTCCCCGTTTCTTTCTCCCTTTTCTGCAATTTTCTTCCTTCCTTTGGAATGATCCTCTACTGCTACCATATTTCTATTTCTCTTTCCAGTCTTTCTCTCTTCCCCTTCCATCTTTTTACTTTTTGTTTCTTTCATTCTTCTTTCAGTTCTCCTATTCTAATGACAAACGTCACCTGTCTGTCTCCACCGGAAGCATCAAAGATATGTATCATTATTTTTCATTCCAGAAAAGCAATCAGACAATCAGAAGACTTTTCTTTCAAGTATAAACCAATCTAGATCATTGTGGAGCAGCATCGGGAGTCTTAAAGGAATGGAGAAAGGCAATTTTTTTCCCAGGACAGAGAAATAAGATTGCTGCCAGGAAATGACCCAGGCCTTTGCCCTCTAACTTAACAGAATCGTTAACCAAACTGTTCTATTCATCCAGAGAGAATCACCAGTATAACTTTGCAACAAAATACCCCACAAAAATATTCTGCAAAATTGCAAGAAATCTTATTTCTTTGGTTCCTTATGAGTTGGTGTCTAACAAAGGAAAGAAAGGGTCAGTTTTGTTCCACGTTAAGGAAAGTTGGCAACAAAGCTTAGGGCAGGTCTGAACACTGTGCCAGCACGCGCTGTACTCTACAAAGAGTATCAATCACCCCAGGGTTATAGCTTCGGGTTCCTCTAGCCTCGTCTACTGCCACCCTTTGGCCCTTAGCAAGTAGCTTTTCTCTGCAGTGAGAGTTGAAAAAGAAAGAGGGTGGAGGGACGGAGTACAAAGGGAGAAAAGTGGGGAAAAACCCAAGAGAATGGGAGACAGTGGAAGGCGGCAAAATGTGAAGGAGCTTTCACAAGGGAGATACTATTTTACTGGCTTTTCGAAAGGTTTTTCTCGACATATGCATGCTGAAAACACAGGATCCGTGGCATGCCAGTCAGTGCAATTCCCAAGGCTCTGCTTTCATTAAATGCAATTTCTTTTCCTCCGGCCGAGGCTTTACGGCAGTACTGGTTATGGTTTGGGATATTTCATCCATTTGTGACCTTTCTCTCCTGACACCCTGCTTACAGGCAAGTGTTCATGCCAGTTAACCTTCTCTGCTTTCCCCGGGTGACCTTATGAATTTCCAACAGGAAAAATACGAAATCGCCAATTTGTTTTTTCATTACCCAGAGGATAAACACAAAGTGGGGAAGCCTTTTATCTTGCTGCACTGGCAAACCTCCTTATTACTCAGCATCGAATAAACATTTGCTAAGTGTTAATAAATCCACAGCGTGGCTTTCTTTGTGCAGGGAATGTCCTACCGTCCGGGGCAATCTCTCGATAAGGAAAAAGAAATAGACCATATTCATATTTTATTCATGGTCTCAAAATCCCAGAGATAAAAAAATCCAAAAATTTATAGACACAGAGAAACCCAAAACAAAAAAGTTCCTACTTTCTTATTTCAAATGACACCTTCTGACTCCCAGCCCCTTTGAGGAGATGCTGGTCCACATACCCAGTGGTTCCAAACCATTGCCATTTCAGCCGGCCCGTTGGATTGCTAACATTGAGCCCAGCGACCTTTCTCGTACCCCACAGTTAAAAGAGACCGAGGTTTATTAAAGCATAACCCTGAATAAGTCCAATGGGTAATACATTTTATAGTCATCCATCACAAATAGCCTCTCAAGACTATTTAGACTTCCTTTCCCAGCTTTCCTCTGCAGAGGTGTCTGGGCAGAATCCACATTAAAGGCATCAGCATAGCCACTCCAGGAAGTTTTAATTTACCAACGATTCTTATTTCTGCTAGCCTAGAAAGGCTCTGGTGATTTATTGGACTTGAGCAGAACTCTCATCCATTATAGTTTGTCTTAACTTAATCAAAGGTATCTTCTCCCTTCGGAGTGTCTCACCTGCAAACTCGGCGGTCACCATGATAAATGTGCCCGCTTGACTTCTTTCTCTGATTACGGTGAATGAAGCATCACAAGTAACTTGATATATTCTGTTAATGCTATGGCTTCAGTGCTGAGATGGCTGGAGTTATGTTGTGTAGCCTTAGCGATGTGGGGAGCTGGAAGGCGATTGCACTGGGGTTTTGATTGAGTGATGTAATTGATGATTGGAAGCAGAACAGAATTCACAGGGATTTCTCGGTTGTTTAAAAGATCAAGAAAGAAAGCAATTTTCTTGTTTGCTATGGGAGACATTTTCATCCTTCTACCAACAGCAATACGCATTCCCACCCACTCCCACCCAACACACACACTGGCACACACACACCTCAACCCACAGACAGCCACACTCTCTGCAGAAACTATGAGCGATTTAGAATGGTCTTTATCTAAACCCTCCCCAACCTCCACAGTGGTTGATAGGAAAAGGACAAGGATGTATCTGAACAAATAAGAACCCAAGGAAATAACAGATACATTTTGAATTTTTGCGTTATTTATAAATTATAGCCAAAAAGAAACAGAGCCATTAAATAACCAAGTATTTTTCTGTATGGCAGAAGTGTCTACTTTTTGTTTTCTAAGTGGCTTTTGATAAGTGTTCAAGTTTCATTTCTAAACTTTGCCTTTGACTTCCTCTGAGTAAACAATGATTTGAAAATGATGATCATGAACTTAAAATGTTATTCTTTGACTTATTCACCTAACTTCTCTTCTTTGTAGTTTCTGAGGTCTGCAAGGAAGTGACTGTTTTATTCATCTTTGCAACCCCAGCAATTAACTAGTGTTTGATCTTCTCAGGGTATTCACAAAACGTGATTGTTAAACTGGATTGTTCATGGTTAGAAGGGAAACCCGATTAATTTTTGTGTTCTGGTATATATGGACATAGTTCTAAGGATAAACAGGACTGAAAAAGCCTCTAGTTAACTGCTTCACTTTTAAATCACAGCCCTGTTAAAGAGAAATTTTTTCTAGAGCCCACTGGCCAAAAACTGCCCCCTGCCCTGGTCAACCTGTAGCACTTGGGAGAGTCCAGAAAGACAATATATATATTCCTCTGCTATTGTGTGTGGTTAACATAGTTTATTCTGTTAAATACATCAGAATAGGGTGTTTCTGTAGCATAGTGTTTTGGAGGAAGCCTACAAAAAGTAGACATTGAATGACAAATTGAGAGTTTAGATTGGAAGTTAGCAAAAAATGGCCCAGACAAATCCTGCCCATAAACAGTTTTTGTGTAGCACATGAGATATACATGATGGTTTTGACAGTTTTAAAGGAATTTAAAAAATAAAGAAGAATAAGCAACAGAGACCATACATGGTACACAAAGTCTAAAATATTTACAAAATGTTTAAAATATTGAGATAAAAGTTTGCTGACCCCTGATTTAGATAATATTAGGCAGCCAACTTTTGAGAATTTTTAAGTACAAAGTAGTTTGATCAAGGCTGAATTTTAAGTATGTTAATAGAAAACAATGTGGAGAAAGACTTGTGTGAATATATCTGGTATAAGATTATAAATTAGTGGAAAGAAATGAGAAAATGAATGCATCATCTTCTCTAGCAGTGTATACATTTCTTAATGGTAAGGAATACATTTATGGATTTTTGGCTTTATGCAATTTTGTTATTTCCTGGACAGGTATTTATTTCATTCTTATTCTTATAAAATAATTTAGCACAGTATAGAATTGTATGTTGATTGAAGATTCTATTCCTTTGTCTTATAGAACCTATTGTGATGGATAAGTCTGCTGTCACTCTAATCCATTCTTATGGAGGTGATCTATCTTTTTATTTTGTTCCATGTCATGTTTTCTATTTGTCTTTTATGTTCTGCAATTTCACTAGGATTTATGTAGGAGTAGATTTACTTTTATTTTCTATAACAGCTTTCTAATCAGTGCTTCTTTAATCTATGGATATATGTGTTTCTTAATTAAAAAAAACTTTCCAACTATTATTTCTTTGAAATCACCTTCTCACCTCCCTCAATCCTTACAATTCTTACCAGAGGTATTATTGGAATTTCTCATTCTGGCTTTCACATCTTTTAAATATTTTTTCAAATTTTCTTCTTCTTCATCTCTCTGTTTTGCATTCTGGGTGATCTCCACACATCAATCTTCCAGTTTACTGAGTCTCTTATGAGCTATATTTAATGTGTGCTTTAATCTTTCCCATTTAGATTTTCATTTTAGAAAGTCTGTTTGGTTCTTTTTCAAATCTTTCTCATTATTTTTTATAAGGTCCTATTTTTCCATTATTGATTCTAGTCCTTCTTTTATCTCTTCAAATATTTTAAACATGCTTATTTTATTATTTCGTGTTATACTCTTCTATTTGCAGTGATCTCCTGGAGCTCTGCATGGGGAAAAGTTATAAGACGTATAACTTTTATGGGAGTGGGAAGAACATAGTGTGCAGACTGACATCAACTTGCCATTCATGGAATAAATTATGAATAAAAAAAAGGATAAAACATTAGAAGGATACACAATTGAAGAACATTTTCTTAAGTTTAAAAATGTAGGAGTTCAAAACGTAAGTAATGAGGAGTCATGGATGGTTAAGCAGGGAAGTGACTTACTGAAAAGAGTGCTACAGGAATCCATGAATATCAGAATTTTAAGAAACTTGGGCATTTTTTTCTAACACAAATGCTTTAATTACAGGGAAGGAAAGAGAATTCGTGAGATAAGTTACTTTTCTCAAGAGCTTGCAGCTGAGGGAAAATATTATATAGAAGCAGAAGATAAATAAAATTGAAGGAGACAAGAAGATTGATTGGGAAGCTGTAGTAATTCAGGTGTGAAATGAAGAGATCTTGTACTAGGTTAGTAATATTGGGAATGGCAAGAAAAGGATAAAGGAATGATCTGCAGGGCTCCCGCGTGTTTGTGGATGTGTGGGATAGTGCCTAATGTAAAGATAATTCGAAATTGAAAGCTGAGACAATCGTGGGCCCATTAACATTAGTGCAGACATAAAAACGTTAAAGAAATGTTAAAATGTTCCAGCAAAGAATAATGGCAGAGAGGAGAGAAGCCTCTTGGCATATGGTAGGCATTCAACATATGTTTACATTATTTTATTATCATCATAAGTATTTTACTGCATGGGGGAGAAGTGTGGTTTAATGGAAAGAAGGTAATAAGCACTTTGAAGTAAAAAAAAAATGTATTTACACTAATGAGTATGTTACTCATTATTACTCTTTATGTTCCTCACCATACTGAAGAGTTTTGTGGATAAGATATAACCAGGCGATGTGAAGGACTTTGTAAACTACAAAGCATTATTATTCAAATGTGAGAAAATATTTCTCCTGGCCACAGTATCGCAAGCAGAGTTAAAGATCATAGTCTTTTTAGGCCTAGGTTTTACAGTTAGAAGTAGGGTTCCAGGCTCAGCTTAGACCCACTGAACTCTGTGATGTTGGACAAATTCTTTTTTTATTTCCCGCATCTAAGTTTCTGAATCTATGAAACATATACAATTGCAGTATTTATAGGGTTGTTGGATGGACGATATTGGGATAGTGTTTGTAAAGGCAGTTACTGTTATTATCACATACTGATATTAAAGAACATTGGATGCATTGCATGGCCGAAATTGTCTTCTTACAGTTAGGTATGTGGAATAGCACTTGTGGGCTTATGAAGGCAAAATTCTGCCTAAATTTTAAGGGCCAGATGATCTGAAAGCTTTCATAGTTAAAGTTGATGGATAATTTGATCAAAGCTGAAGAAAATGAACATAAATATGTTTATTAGCCCATCAGACACATACAAAGTGATAAAAAGAATATTACTGTTTGCTCAACTTTTGTAGTTAGAAGTGAAAGTTATATGTGGTCTGCCATTTTTTATTTTCTATTCTATAATCTTGCAATGAACACATATTACTTTTTTAAAAAAGATTCATTTTTAGAATGCGCAGTGCTGAGGAGTCAGCTTCTGCCTATTTTATGACCAATACGTGATACTTGTACTGATTTTTCTCAACCTCTGAAAATTATGAAATGTAAGCATATAAACATAACATATTGAAAAGAACCACAGTGGGCACCAGGGCAGTTGGATAGAGATTTCAGGGGTTCACTGTGGCTTAAATCAAGGAAACTATTAATTTCCACTACTCCATATTAACCTGGCAACTGTATGTACTGAGCCAGTGTTACCCAGGAAGCTGTGTTTCCTTAGAATTAATGGCATGCCATTACTGTAGCAATTTTTCTAAGTCTCTAGAGTGTCTGTAATTAAGAAGTTTAACTGTACTTAAAATACAAAGTGTCATTACTACCATGCTAAATCATTTCAGATTACTGATATATTAGTCAGTGAAATTATCCAAGTAATTTTCTTAACCTGACTAATGCAAAGCTTCACACATAAGTACTTCTGCTGAATAAAGCTTTAGGTTCATTTTTTTAAAAAATTGCTTTGAAGCTCCAGAAAATTGAACTATAAAGTTTGCTGTTTATTTTTTCCCTTCTGAGCCAGTTTCCTCATTGAGTAGGTTGGATTAGACCAGTGGCTGCCATTTAATTTGCAAAGTAATTCTTTTCCCCTTCCATGTAATCAATGGAAACTTTCCTTCAGATACAATCATAATTGAACACCCAGGTCAGCTCTGGCTAAAGGAAGAAATGAGAAGACCACCACCTGCCTTCTGCCCACCCCTACCTAGACCCATCCCTCTTCCAAACTTCCAGAATTCTCTGGGCTAAATAACATTTATGCCCTTTTTAGTTTCACTGTTTTACTTCTAAGTAAGGTTTCCACTTCAAGTGTTTGGTTCATTGTCATATTTTTTCTCCATACCCTTTCCCTAAAAACAAGTTCCAAGAAGTGAAGTAATTTTGATTAATATAAAAAAGAAAACTAGAATGCATATTTATCTTAAGTATATAGTCCAGTCTATTGTCTTAAAACAAAATGGTAGTTAATAAAGTATTTAGAATTGGCCCATCTTCTTTATGCCTGAAGTTTTCAGTGTGATACAGAGACCCGAGTCAGGTATTCAACACAAAATAAGTATTTGTTTCCATTTATGTTTTCTACATTGCTCTGTTGTGTTTCGTTTTTTTTTAACTGTGCCTGTTCTAATAAAGTCAATTACTTAGGTTTATAGAGGTAACCTACATAAACCAGCATTGTGCACAGATTTACCCTAGCTTGCTGCGGGGTGGTGAGAGGTATGGTGCTATGATTCAGTTAGGCCAGAAACTGATATATGATATATGAAAGGGAATTATAAGATTTGTTTAATCCAGAACCCTGAAATATGTGCCATCATAGCTTATCCCTTCCTACCATCAAGCCACTAAATTGTTTTATATGGATTGTTCATATTTTACCCTTTCTAGTGATTTTCACATTCTGGCACTTTTGTACTTTCATCTGGGATCAAAATGATCTACCTAAATCTTTCTGTAAAAATCCTTCTGCCTAAAATACTTCCTTTAGAATTTCTATGTTTGCAAGTCTGCTCTCTTCATTTTTGTGCAAAAATATTGTGTGGCCTTTATTCTAAATCAATGTGTTCATTTAGGTAAAGAATTCTAGGTTGGCGATTATTTTGTTTCAGCCCTTTAAAGACATCCCATTGTCTTCCTGCTTCCATCATTTTCATTTAGAAATCAGCTAGAATCTTACCATTGCTCCTCTGAAGGTAACGCATCTTTTCCATGCTCTGGTAATTTTAAGATCTTCTTTTTGTCTTTTATTATCAGTAGTCTCTCTCTAATGTGCTCAGGTGTAGTTGTCTTACATTTATCTTACTTGAAATGTTTGAGGTTTCTTGAATCTAGTTTGAAGCCTTTCATCAGTTTTGAAAACTTCTTATGTCTTGAATGTTTATTTCTCCTCCAGTCTCTCCCCTCTCCTTCTGGCATTTCAATTACATGTATGATAGGCCTTTTCCCTGTGTCTCATATGTCTGATAGATACATTTCCGTATTATCTATTCTTTTTTTCTGTACTTCAATCCAGATATTTTCTATTGACCTATCTTACAGTGTATCACTCCTCTCATCAGCTGTTTCTAATTTGTGATCAAACCCATATACTGCTTGTTTTCTGAAAAGATGAGGGTAGAAGGGAAAGAATCCTTATCCCTTGTGGGAGCAAGACCGAGGCCTCTTTCTTACCATTAGTACTTTCAATGTCAAGACAAAATAGTGATATCAAGACAAAACAATGATCCAAGAAATAGGGGAGGAAGAAGAGGGAAAAGCAGGAGAGATGGAAAGACAGATAAAGAGAGGGAGAGAAAACGAGCATGTGGCCTCATGTAAGGTCAGATTTTACTTTTTTTTCACATCATACCAAAGCCATAGCATGGCATAACCTTATCATTGAATAAATGTCCTTTTCATTGATCCTTATTCACTCTAATGAGAGGAAGGAGATGTAAAGGAAGTGATGAACTCTCTTTAGAAGACAACACACACACATCCTCTTAATAGTTCCCATTGGTAGGACGGAGAGAAGAAAGCAAAGGAAGAAAGAGCCCCATCCGGAGAACAGAAGAACCACGTGATGAGGAAATCTGTCTCTCTCAGACAGACTCAGAGAGCAAGCAGAGGAAGGGTTAATCCAGAGAAGCTAATGGAAACTGGGTGCCAATGGTTAAATCTGAATGGGTAGGAAGCTATAAATTTACTAATAAAGGAGTTTACTAAAGGTTAACAGTCTACTCAGGTTGTATGTTTAAGACTGGAGGTTAAGAAAGCTCTTTTAGAAATGATGCAAAGTCTAGTGAGAAAGGAAGAAAGACATTCGAACTGTATTTTACATATGTTTTAATTTTTAAATATTTGCTCTGCAAAAGGATGAAGGGATTTACTACATTTTGAGGCCATCTATTCTATGCCTAGAAATTATCAATGTATTAGATAACTTATTTATGTGTGAAGTTAAACTCTGCCTCTCTATAACTTTCCCAACTGGTGCTACTTTTGCCTTGGCAGAGCTGCACTGGTAAACTCTATTTTCCCAAGTATCAGTTCTCCAGATATTTAACGACAGGTTTCATATTCCCCTACAGATCTCCTCTGCTATGTCGTCTACTCTGGTTTCAGCTCTCACTCTAGGTAAACTCCAATCCCGCATTCTAATCGTTGGCTAGACATTCAGATCAGGAAGTTGTCTTGCTTAGCTCTCAAATTCAATGTGACAAAAACTGAAGAAAATCACACCTGTACACTCTAGAACAACTCTTCCCCCTGATTTTCCCATCTGCTAAGGAGTCATTTTTTTACTCTATTGTTTCCCTACTACAATCCCAAATTAAATAAATCACCATGTCTTTGTGAATGTCATCCCATTTGCTCCATGCTTCCCATTTCCTCTGCCTTGGCAAGAATCCATGACATAATTACCTCTCCCTTGGACGTCTAATTAATGTCTTCTCACCTCCAACTGCCCTTTCTTCCAGTTCATCTAACATATTCCAGCTAAATCATATGCTTACTCAAAATCGTCAGTGTTTTCTAATGGTTGTTAAATAAAATACAAATTCCTTAACCCAGTATTCAAGGTAGTCCACACTATGGTCTAATTTTATGGGATTTGTCTTGTACCAGATCTTTATATCAGCAACAATAACGATAGTTAAAATGTATTGACTGCTTCTGATTCTCTGCTATGCCTTGTATAAATCACACCTTCTAGAACAATGTTGTCCAACATGGTAGCCACCAACCACATGTGGCTAGTAAGTGTTTAAAATGAGGCTGGCCCAAATTAAGATGTGCTGTAAATGTAAAATACACACTAGATTTTGAAAACTTAGTATGCAAAAAGAATGTATTGCATTTCATTAATTTTGTATTGATTACATGTTAAAAAGATAATGTTTGGATATATTAGGTTAAAGAAAAATTAAAATTACTTTTACTGGTATTTTTTAATTTGTATAATATGAATCTTGGGAAATTTTAAATTACATATGTGGCTTTAATTTCTGGCTCGAATTATATTTTTATTGAATAGTTACGCTTTAGAGAAAGAAATAAGTATATCTATGGACAAAAAAAGGGAAAAAAATTATGTAAAAATAAAGACTGTTTTAAAGGAATCACAGGATCTGGAGATGAGGTTTTTCTCATTTTTTAAACATAGTCTTTTCCATTTTAATTGTTTATAACAAAAATTATGATGTTTAAGTTTAAAAATTATCCTACCCTTCCCACAAGATACCTTTTTCTATAGGAAGCCTTTTTCAGGAATCTTAGCTGGAAGTAATTTCTTCCTCATTGGATTTTTTTTTATATCTATCTATAGTTCTAAAGTCTGTGACATACAGAATCACCCAGGGTGTACTTAAAAAACTACCAGATGCCCAGACCAATTGAATCAAGAATTTGGGGGATGGGGGTCAAACATCAATATTTTATAAAAGCCATGTTGAAAAATATCAATGGATCAAACTTGTAGCATTAATAGATGCTTCCTTTAATACAGAAATTTGTCTATTTGTTATTTTATCTCCTTTACTAGATTTAAGGTAAGTATGCTTGTATCCTCCATGCTGTAAGGTTTTAGACATCATAGATCTTCAATAAGTGTTATTAAATAAATGGTGAAAAGTTGAAAAGCATTTTCATAAACAGAATCAATGTAGGTAAATTTAGTAAGTTCTATTTGTCAACTACTGAGATAGGCTCTTAATAGCTCATTTATTCCTTACCACAATCCTGTGATGTAGGTACTATTATTATCCCTATTTTGATGAGGATGAGAAAGTGGGTGTTCTGAAAATTAAATAAAATGGATGTGACACCCCACTAATCAGTGACAGCATCAGGGTTTGAACACAGGTCTAATTGATTACAAAGCACGAAAGGTTAATTACTATTATCCTGGAAAGATAGCAGACATTATTGTTCTCTATATTGAATACTACCAAAATGCAGTCTGACCAGAAAAGTAAGAAATTGATAAGACAGGAAAAAAATCTTGTCCCTTTATGACTAGAGTTGAGGGGTGGCAGTGAGTGAAGAAGAAAGTTTTAGCTTGCACTGAAAGTAGAAGTGCACCTGAATGTATGGCAAAAAACTTACACTCTCAGATTTTCTCACACTAGAGTGAAAATCTTTGAATAGTAGCCAACTAAATCATATGTTGGGCTGAATTCAATTCTGCAAACATTTGTGGAGGGTCTCCTATGTGCCACGCACCATGCAAGGTCCTCAGCATACAATAAATTAGTGTCTGACCCACAGTAGACACTAGGAATTTTGAGTACATTGCTGAGTTCCTGAATGTCTGAGTAACGATTCATGAGCTACTGCTCAAAGGTGCTCACAGTCTGGTGGGGAGAACAGTTAAGAAAGAGACAATTACAGCACGTCTGATCTCTGTTATAAAAGAGCTAAGTTTAGAGGTGAAGGTGGGCATTAGAACATAAGGGGTCACCTAACTGAAGACTTCCTGGGGAGGGAAAAGGCCACAGTCTCTCAACTCTTACATTTAGAGGAAAGTTTCTAGCTACAGAATGCTATAGATCCCTTCCTTCTACTTAAAATACTCAGGATCCAGGAGTGAGCCCAGCTATTTTTAATTAGCACTGCCAATTGGAAGCATGTGTTATCTCATGGAATGCAACACTACCCACACAGGAACCCGAGGAAGTCTAAGCATTGCCCTCAACTCCACCTCCTCCTTCCCTGCCTGTGTTCAGTCAGTTGCAAACTCCTTGCTAATAGTCCTCCTTAATAGCTTTCTAATCTGTCCCCTGTCTTCTCCGTCTCCATTGCTACTACTGTCGTTTGGGTGCTGATAAATTCTCTCCTGGATTACTGCATCAGCCTCCAGTGGACCTCCCTGCCTCCTCCCTGCCTCCATCTTATCTTTTCCTCCCACCCTGCAGCTGGAGAGCTCTCCCTGGGAGGCAAAGCTGATCATAATCCTCCCTGTTTCTGAGTCTTAAGTGGCTCTCTATTGCACAAGATAAAGCATAACTCCTTATTTGACACACCCTTCAGGCCTCTACTTGAATCTCCTCTTTTATAGCCTCTGCTTGTGACGTACTGAAATGATTACATACCTTGAATCTTGTCTTGGTGGATGATGTTTCCAAGTTTACCAGCGCTGCTGCTGCATCCTGAGTTCTCTACCTCTTCACCCTTCTTCACTAGGTTCCCTTCTACTTATCCTTCCACCCTCAGCTGAGATGTGACTTCCTTGACAAGCCTTCCCCTGCTTGCCAAGTCTGTGTAGGGGATGATTAAATCTTCCAATAGAGCAGTTGTTATACACCATAATTGTTTTCCCCATTTGAGTCTGAGCATCTTGTGCTAAAGAGAAGTCAGCAGCTGCTCAGCATCTATTCCTGATGCCTAGTGAAGCCCCTCTCCCTTAGGGAAACTCAAGGGATGTTTGTTGGGGTAGCCTTTCTAGTCTATCAGCCCCTTAACAAATACCCTCTCTCCTTGAGTAGGCATGAGAATTTGACGAGAGAGGCTAACCTAAGGATGTTCTTCTGCAAGTCAGAGGTTGGATGAAAGTTGTAAACGGAGTTCTGTGGACGTCCCAGTGGATGAGGAACAACTATGCAATATTTATTACATTATCAGTACTAACTGAATAGACTACAGAAAATGAGCTTGGAACCAAAATTCTCTCCCCTGCCCAGTCTAGTCAGTGTAAACGCTGTCCAAACCATCATTTAACTGGCCACCTGGAAATACCTAGTCTCCCAAAGGACAGCTTGGCAGCCAAAACTGAAGACATTTTCCATCACCAATGAGGTTTTTTTTTTCAATCCTCTGTTCCAATGACAAGAATATAAAGTATGTAATACTCTATACAAATGACAAGAATAAAAAAGTCTGAATGTGATATGAAGTTCATATCTTATTATGCGTTACATTTTAATTAGAATGATATCAAAATTAATAATGTGAAATTTTTGTGTAGAAACTGCTACTATTATCAGTAAAACTACAACAATGAAATAAAATTATAGAAAGGGAAATATCACACATTTGTTTCCAAAGAATTTGCATTAAGCTCCAAGAGACCTAATAATGAGGAATGAAAGGAGTCTTTGTTATTCAGCAATTTTTGTGATCTGCCAAAATGTCAAATAATCCATTTAATCAATCAGAAAATTAAAGAATGTGGCAAGTCTCAAGGTATTTTGAGATTACAGCTGTGCAGAGTACTTCAACTATAGCATGAAGCTATGTCACAATAGCAATTACTTAATGACTCATTTTCTATAACTTTGTTGATGCGAAAATACAATTTAGCTTTCAAATTAATCGCAGCTGCGCTCCCATTTGAATCTTGTATACTTTATTTGAGCATGTTTATGCAAATTCTTTCAACTTCTGCTGTAAAGAATCTCACTTTTATAGGGAGACCATATAAAGTTCTTGCTATGTTTTAGCCAAAAATTCAATTATAATCCTCAAATCTATTTCTCAGAATGATTATGTGGTGAGATCGAGTTTTGGAGGTGATTTTGAAGTTCTTGAAAAGAAACAAGAAATATTGTGATAACTTATCCCAGGATGGAGAAATCACTCAATCATTCAACAAATATTGAGCTCCTTCTGTGTACCAGGCCCTCTGGCAAGTGCTGGAGAAAAATAGAGACAGAACCAGAAACAGCCCCTGCTTTCATGAAGCACAAATTATAGTTGGAAAGAAAAACATAATTTGTTCACACATATGAGTAATTAATGAGAAACCAGGACAAATGCTCTGAAAGAAACATGCTTTGGTGGAAACACAGATGAACCTGATCTGGAGTAGAAAGCTAGGAAGGTGGCATATGGTAGTAGAAGAATCGGAAGGTTGAATTGACATCAGCTAGAAAGAGGGAGGTGGAGGGGTGGCCTTGGGGAGGCTTTCAGATGGAGGCAGCCGCAAGTATAAAGAGGTGGGAAAGCATGGACACATTTGGGGAACTGAGGGACACAAAGGTGAATGAATGGAATGCCTGGACCATAGGGAAGAAGAACAGTGTCCAGAACATTCAAAGCCTTGTACGCTACAGTGGTGGCTTGGGCCTTTATTTTATCAGCGTTGGTAAACCCTAAAGGGTTTTAAGAAGGAGAGACGTCAGACTTGAACCAGAAGAGGTATGCCTGGCTGCAACGTGAGGCTGGAGGGCCAGAGGAGGATACAGAACACATTGGAGCTGTAGGCTACTGCAATAGTCCTGGCATACAGACCTTGGGGAGTGGCAGTGCAGACAGAAAACAGTAGATGAATTCAATAGATATGTAAGAGATAAAAATCCATATAACTTGGCATCAGATTATAAATGAATGAAGAAACACATCAAGGACTCCTGGACTTTTAGTTTATTCGAATGGCATAACCTGTCAAGATAGGAAACTGCATAGGAGGCCCAGGTTCAGGGCAGAAGATGAGCTGTTTTGAGTATGTTATAAGTGATACACCTTTGAAACATTCTAGTGGCCATGTCGAGAAGGCAGTTACATGCACGGACTTGGAATTCAGAAGAGGGATCAGGGAAAAAGTAACTGAAGCCATGAACCCGGGGGGGATTTCCCAGGGAGAGAAGAAGAAAAGACTTAGGCCTGTGAAAAGACCCAGAATCTTGAGTGATTTCAGATTAAATGTTTGGGCAAACATGGAAAATCCTGCAAAAGAAATGGAGCTGTAGCCAGAGAGATAAGAAAAAACAGGAAATTGTTGGATCATAGAGGCCAGAATGACACAGAAGAGATAATATATATTGTTAAAAGTCACGGATCAACAGGATAGATTGCTACGGAGAAGTCAGTAAATGAGGATTAAAATAGTTCATTAGATTTAGCCACATGAAGGTTATTGGCGACCTTAGCAAGAGCTATTTACAGAGATGAGTCATGGGTTATAAGGCAAATTAGAGTGAACTGAGAGCAAGTAGGAGGTAAGAAAATAAGGATGATGGTTACAATCATAATAGTATTAGCTTATACTTGTATAACATTTCCTATGTTCCAGGCACTATTTTCAGTCATACCTCATTTAATCCTTACAACAACCCTATAAGAAACACCCTGTGGTTTTACTGTTCCTCCACAGAAAGGTTAAGTAACTTCTCCAAGGTCACACAAGAAGACAATTCTCTGAAGAAGTTTTGTGTGTGAAGGGGAGGAGAAATTTGTTTAGGAAAGTTAACTGGAGGTTTCAGGAAAGTAACTGGAAAACTTTGGGATTAACTTGTCCTTAACCTTTAGAAGGGAGCCCTTGGTTTGTTTATTTAGGGATGGGAAATATGTTTTTATCCCCTCAAACAAATGCAGGTATGGCTTCCATTTTATACCCATCAGGAGAAATGGGTTGTGTCCCTCAGTCATGGTTCAGGAGATCCTGAGCCCTGTTCAGCTAACCAGGGGGATCAGAATGGAAGATGCTCTGTGTGAAAGTTTTCACTGTCAGCCTAAGAATTCCTTTTAATTTTATTTTTACATTTGCGCAACAATAGAAGGAACTCCTTTGACTCCTTATTTAAGGTATGGAAATTGGAGACTATCAGCTCTGCGTACTCTAGTTTTATGATCGTCAAGAAATGGTGGCCTCCTTCCTCTGAAATCAGAGTAAAATATCACTTCTTTGGGAGGCTGTCTCCTGTTCCCCTGAAGGAACCACTCTGTGTATCCATCGAGCCCTGGGCATCCCTTTTCACAGCATCATTCCACTTTCACCACTCAGTCTGTGCTCCTCCCACTCCATGTCATTGGTCCCCACTGGGGACCATGCCTGCCTTGTTCTTGGTAACATCTCCAGCCCCAGGCACAGGACTTGGTGAGTGGATGAACTTAAAATCTCCACATTAAATTTCAAGTGGAATGACATCTTTGCCCTTTTGGTGTCAATTTCCAATCTAATAACCCGGCAGATGTTATATCTCCAGAGTGCTGTTATAGTTCACCAAAGCATTTTTTGTGCCAAGTCTCAAAACAACCTGAAATGGGAAGAGTGGAAATGATCCCTGGATTACAGATGAGGAACTTGGGCTTCAAGGGAGTAAGTGGGCTTTTCACAGCCATGCATCTAGACAGCGGCAGAGTTGGGCCCTCTCACTGTGATTCCACTGCCCTGTTCACCAGCTGCCATTACACAATGTGCCATGTTTCATTATGGGAAGTTTCTGTGGATTGCAAAAGGATGGTTGAATCTCTTTGAAATATCTACTTCTTCATTCCCCTTTATTCTTGATGTCACACGCCCTAGTAGAATTGGGATACAGGCGGTCCTCAGCTGCATTGTCTGCATAAGGAGGCAGGGAAAGTCTGGAAATCCTCCCTAGAGAGACCCTTGAGTAGTGGCACTGACCCTGACAATTTTCTCCTGTCATGGGAAGCAGGAAACTTACTGTGCAGGTATTCAGAGGACATTTTGCCCCAATAGGGCCAACCCTAACTGTTCTAACACTATTCTAACCTTTAGCAAGAATTACGGGGAAAAGCTGGCAACGTGGACAGAGAGAAACAGGGAAGTTGGGAGGAGTTAGAAGCTCCCCCTTTTCTGGACAGGCTCAACCACCAGAGGAAACAAAGGAAAAGGAATGTATGTAGGGGGCCTGGGGGGTGCACTCCCTCCCTCTCTGACCTCAAACCCCTGGAGAGAAGTAGGAGTGACAGGATCTGATTATTGCACCACATATGAAGCATAGAGGGTAGGGTTGGAGCTGAGAGATGCTATCTTTTTAACTGGTACACCTAGTATGAGTCATGCCCTGGGTTTGAGGAATGACATCGGGGTTATGACCAGAATACTTTGAAAAACATCCCAGGCAATCACAAGCTCTAGGAGCCTTTGTTTCCAAATCTGACAACAAAAAAAAAAAAAGGAAAAGGAAAAGAAAATAAGGACAATAACTTTCTCGTGAGGTTGTTGAGAGGATTAATCATGATAATGTGTGTAAAAGGCACGACTTCTAGAAGGCTGTTGGCGGATTATTGCTTTCTTAGTTCCTATGCATCTTGGAGAGGAAGATTGTGCAGAAACAGAACGAGAAGTGGTGAAGCCGTGAACGTCTTAGGAGAAAGTTATTCTCTAAATTTAGGAGGCTGGAACTGCTTACGGATGTCGGGGGTCCTGCTGGCTTTAAAGATTTGGATTCCATAAAACCGAGTAAAATGTTTGCTGAAATTACTTTCCATGATCTGGATAAGAAGGGGCCATAACCAAGAAGTACATATTTAAAGTGAAAATAAAATTTGCAAAATCATGTGCAGTATTTGTGTGAAGCCTGGTTTCTTTCAGGTGAGCCTCGTACCTTTCTGTCCTTGAATTTAAAATAAATTCGTGCTATTGAAACAAATGGATGTACCCACAGGTACACATCTGCATATACAACCAGAACGAGCAACTATTAAATTCGTTCATTATTGTTCCCTTTGGAGTTCTCCCGTCAATTTGAGTCATTTGTTTCTTTTACCTAGGCTCTTATATTTTCTTTAGAGACATTAATGCCTATCTGTAAATAAACAATAGTGTGTTCTCCATGAATTGTTTGAAATCTCAGACCTTCTGCATTTAGAGTAGTCAGCAGGTGAAGAAATATTTTCATATCCTAATGGCTTTTATCAGAACACAGTGTCCTATTTAAACTATCAGCTGATTCATCCTTCAAAATCTGTCTGGAGATAAACAGAGCTCTGTTAATTGTTCTTGTTTACTACTGATGTGAAACACCATTTGATCTCGAGCTGTGGCATTCCTAGAGCAATTTAATTCATGAGTCAGGTAAGAACACCTTATCTCAATATATCTGAAATCTTACTCAGGCACATACATGTGAAAAAAAATACAGGACCAGTTTTGAAGATTTCAAAGGAAAGACAAAATACAGTTGCAAGTTTTTCATTCATGTACATTTCTCTACAGAGAAATGAGAGATCATATATGTTTATCTGTAAAGACAGATGCTGATATGTCTTCAAAGTTGTATATAAATGTACATGCTGGTTTGAACCGTCAATCCCGTGAAATCTCCAAATGACAATTTTGTCTTAGACGAGCGCAAGAGCTTTTTCTTTGGTCTTGTGGTGAGAAGACCAGCTATGCAAATTGTTTTACTTGTATTCAAAGAAATGCAAAAAATGCTACTAGTTTCTTGGTTGCCTTATGATTTCATGAAATTCAGAAGGAAGGCAAATGTGAAGGAGCCAGATTGTGCAAGAGAGACTAAGACAAACAAAGGATTCTCGCGCAAGTTAGCAATGTAAGTAGAACAGGCAGTGCAACTTAAAATGTAGGTAATCTCTCAATATCAAGAGATACTCTTGTGAACATTTTGACATTAACTTTAATGAGGAACAGGTAGACATTGTTATTTAATAGTCAGCACAGCGTACTCTGATTCCTATTAGCTGACTGATGGTTTTCAAATACTTTCAGGGGCTGCCTTGAGAGTCAGAGGTCCTGTGTCCCTCACTTCTCACCTTGCTAGTATCCAGCAGTGTGATCTTGGAACTCCATTCCCTAATATGTTGAATAGGGGAATCGGGAAATGTAATTTATGGCTTCCTTCCATTACTAAAAATGATTATTTCATTCAGAAATTTAGAATCAAAGTTGAAAAGTAAATAAAAGTAGTAAACTTTAACAGACACTCAGAGGGAACAAAACAAGGGAATGCATATAGCAAGGGAATCTGATTAACTTTGTATGAACCAGCATGACACTGATTTAAAAACAAAATTCAAACAAAGATTTTCTGACATTTACCTTCTCCTAGGAGTGTGGATTGGTACATGCCTGGAAAGCAATTTGGTAGTATATATGAAGAGCCACAAAGATGCCCACTAACTTCTGACTCAGTGATTCCCCTACTAAGAATTTATTCTAAGAAACAATAGAGATAAAAATTGATGGGCGCAGATGCATCCCCACATTATTTGTAAGCAGGGAAACTAGAAAAGCAAAGCTATGTATCTTACAAGAAGATACTGTTTAGAGCATAGTTAATTTATATGGTGAGAAATATACGTGGTTCTTTGTTGTTATGAGATTTAATGTCAGCAGCTTGGCACCTTGACACCAGGAAGTGGCAGATGTATATAGCGTCACTTAACAAATATTTGTGTTTCTACTATGGGCAGACATGATTCCAGGATCTGGGGACAAAGTAGTAAATAAAAGAGTCACATTCATCCCCTGGTCTCCTGGAGCTTATGGTCTAGTGAAGTAAGACAATAAGCAAACAGGTAAATATGTAGCATATCAGATGATGAAAAGTGCTATCCATGGAGAAAAATGAATCCAGGCAAGGTGATGGGAGTCTGGTGTAGAAGACATGATTTTATAAAGGACAGTGTGTGGTGGGGGGAGGGTGCTGGGCTCCCTGATCAGAGATTTTTCAGCAGGGCCCTGAGTCAGGGAGACAGGGCGCATGAGGATATCCAGGAAGAGTATTCTAGGTAGAGGGAACAGCAATTTCAAAGGCTGTGAAGTAGAAGCACATTTGGTGTATTCATGGAGTACCCCAGAGTCAGCAAGGGGGAGAGTGTCAGGAGATGAAGCCAGAAAGATGGGGAGAGAGCAGGCCATGTGGGTCTTAGGGGTCCTATAAGGACTTTGAACTTAATTAAGCAAGCAGTTAAGTCATCGATATTTATTGAGCCCTCATTGTATAGCCTAATTTTGAACTACCAATAAATTCCCTGGTAAAACATACTTCCAGAATGTTTGTTATTGTTTGGCTAGGAAGGGTTTATTATTATTATTATTTTTTAATGCCCAATTAAACTTAAAAAAGAGAAAAAAAAACCTAATGGAATGAAACAATGCACTGTAAAGGTAAATATTATTACCTTGAACCAAGCAATTTATTTTGTATTCTTCTTGATAAGGAATAAAGATGGAGAGAAAGGTAGGAAGGCCTGGTATTGCTGGCCTCTGTCTCCAATTGTCCTCTGTTTAGGTGTCTCTTTTATGGAAGGTTGTGAGGAGGGCCATCTGCTAGAA
The DNA here is from genome assembly GCA_004363605.1 of Indri indri. NCBI lineage: Eukaryota > Metazoa > Chordata > Mammalia > Primates > Indriidae > Indri > Indri indri. Next base: position 49,733 of record RJWJ010005171.1, on the reverse strand, counting down.
TCATGAGAGATTTTTCTCCAACTCCATCCCATACTCCACCCTTTGGCCATCAGTGTTTCAAATCCAGGGATAGTCTAATCTATAAAAGCAGGGCCTGGGACAGCCATTTCTGGAGTAGCTACCCTTGGGAGATCTGATTTCAAGAATTGGTTTAGAGGTGGAAAACTGGAAGCTCATGACCAAGGGAACCATGTGATTTAGTGCTCACGGAGGTTCCGGGTTCTGCTCTCCTACGTAGAACCTACTCTTGATTCCCAGCTGGTGGTCAAACCTCCTTCTCAGTCATGCCTCACACACAAATGTGGGTGACTTTGGTGACAAAGGGAGACCAGAGGAAGTGTGTGGCCAGCATGTGACCATTCCCAGCATGTGAGCAAAGACAATTCAGAGTACACACTACTTGGTGAGGTCAAACTGTAATTAAAAATGCCAGGCTTTACCACCCAGAGAATGAGAGATTTCCAAACTCTTTAATTTCACCTTCTTAGGAGGCCATTTTGGGATTTTAATGTGTAGGATGATGTACAGTTTTTCTTAAGATTCCCAAACACAGATTCCATGGATATTATCCTCTATTGACTAAGACAATGTTGTTGGTGAAACCTCTGATGAAGAGAAACTTCTGATGAGGGCATGGAGTAATACAAAGTGAGAAGGATGGTTCTGCCTCATTTCCATACTCCCACTCTTTCCTGGTGCTGGTGTCTCCTGCTTGTGCCAGGAACACTGGCAAGATTGAGAGATCTACTCATTCCCTTGCTGAGTAAGGTCACTTTTCATTGTAGCATTCTGCTCCACTGGCCACCACATTTGTGTGCATTTTGCATAGGAATACCCCGTGACATTTATGGCCAACAAATAATTCTAAAAAGGCCAGTATCAGATTCAATATCCAGAGCTACTGGAAGACGCTGAGCCCTTCTTGAAGACAACCACTTTCACACAAGTTGCCTCAGCATTATGGTACGTCCTGGAGTTTAAATACAATCACACAAGAGTGAAGGGAGGGAAACTGGGCAAATACATGGCCATCCTTGAAACCACGGGCGTGCCAGCAGCTTAGATTCATCTTATCCCATATGGGTAATAGCTAATTGCAGCCCACTGAGACTCAGCAGTAATTAATTAAGTAAGTGTGTCCATTAAAACCTACTATCTGCTTCTAGTGGGACTTGTGAAGATATTTAGAAGTAAATATATTCTCCAGGGTAAAATACTCTGTGTGTTGGAAAAATTCCTGAGAACCACTGACTTAAGCTTTTCATGAATTCCTTGAAAAATTCATTTTCAAAATCCTTGACTCTTGCCTATTGAAATTTGGCTGATGTTCTATATCCTGACTTGGATCTTTCCCTGATTCCAGGGAATTTTCCTTGCACTAGATCTCTATAGTAATTTTGTCTACGCCTTTCATATCACATTTTATCTTGAGTGGTGTGGTAATATCAACTCTACTGCAAACTTAAACTCTCCTCACTCTTGCAGCAGGGGTGTGTGTGTGTGTGTGTGTGTGTGTGTGTGTGTGTGTGTGTGTGTTTGCCCTGCTTCCCTAAGCATACAACATTTTTTTCATGGTGATAATGGCCTTTCACTTTTTTATTCCCTTCATTGTTCTCCCCTCCCCCATAGTCCTTCTTCCTCCCTTTCCCATTCATTTATCCGTATAATTGAATGCCTACTAGGTATCAGTCAGGGACCTGACAAGGAACTGGGGAAATAGGGGTAAGTATGGGTTATTTTTTTATATATATATATTTCAGGATATTATGAGGGTACAAACATTTTGGTTACGTTTTATGACTTTGCCTCACCCAAGAGAGGATTAGAGGCATGTCCTTCCCCTCTACAATGCTCACTGCATCCATTAGTTGTGAGTTTACCCTCCCGCCCCCAACCTCCTAATCCCTGGAGAATATTACTACCATATGAACACCATAGTGTTGATCAGTTAAGAAATACGGAACGCTTCACGAATTTGCATGTCATCCTTGCGCAGGGGCCATGCTAATCCTTTCTGTATTGTTCCGGTTTTAGTATATGTGCTGCTGAAGCGAGCACAAGTGTGGGGTTTAAAGGACAAATTCGATTGTAACAAAAGAACTCTGGATATAAATGTGGTGTCACTGATTTTCACTACATTCTATTTTTATAGCAATATATGTAAGTTCTTCTATAATTTTAATTTAATATTTGTTACTAGTAAAGTCCTTTACTTTATCCACAATTATTCTGTAGATGTTAGTGATAAAGTCAAATTCTAATTTTTACATACATAAAAGATACACGAGCATCAAAGTTACAGGTGAATTGATAAATTTTGTGATTTATCAATGTGATAAACACACATTGATATGCAAATAAAATGTGCAGGTGGGGAATGGGGAGCATATAGTTTTGGCACAAGTGGGTGGTTTCTAAGGAAAAGGCATCATTCATCTTACTGGGGCAGCCCAGAGATTTTCAGAGCACAGGCCAAGATCCCATTGTGTGGAAGAAACACAGAGGCAAAAGATAACAAGAATAACTTTTATTAGAATTTTCATTGAGAAAAATATAGAAAACCAGTAAAAATAAGTATAGATCAATAGTCAATATTAAAAGAGCTCAAGCAAAAATAAATATACAGAAAACAGTAAAAATGAATATGGGTCAAGAGTCAATATTAAACAGTTCAGTTAAACAAAATTAAACTTTTGATCCAACCTAGGCACTCAAGCCACATGTGGAAAGAAGGTGTAACTAGACATTCTTGAAGAAGTCTGTCTGTCTCAAAGATGCTGCTTAGATCCAAAGGTGCTATTTTAGGTTAACATCTGAAGGAAGCGGGGGCATAGGAGGAAGAGAGAAGGAAACAGGAGGAGAAAATAGAGGGGAAGGAAGAGAAACTAATATTTCATGAACTTTTTAAAAAAATATGTGATGTTCAATACTTTGTTAGGCACTGTATGCATTACTTCATTTAATCCTCACAACAGCCCTGCGAGGTAAGTATTACCTCTCCCCATTTTAAAGAAAAAGAAAGAGGCTCACAGAGTTTAAACCACTTGTCCCAGGTCACACAGCTGAAGTGGCAGAGAGATGAGAACCCAACTCCACTCCTAAGTCCTCCTTCTTTCCAGTAACATCAGATGTTTCTCCACCACACCACACCCTTAAGTAGAAAACGACTGTTCAGTGGATTTACGGATTTTAGAAGGCGTTGATCCAGCCCCCACAATGTATACCTTTTTGGGAGCTTGGGAGTAGAGAAATCTGGACCACATTTCCAAGAGGGCAAGTCTGATTTGTCTATTTCTTCTTTGTTTCAAAAAAAAGACCTCAACAGTTGGCAAGAGAAGGCATGGAAGGATCGAATATTGCCTGCCAGACTGGTGGGCTATTAATAGTTCCCCTAGAGCATGTTCGTTAATAGAAAACGGAGAAAAATGTATGATAAACAGACACGTGCAAACCCAAATGTGCATGTTAATCAATGATTACGAAGATGAATCAACTCTTGTAACCTCGATTCCTTAGCTGTCAAAACCTAAGACGGGTTTTGACATAAAGAAACTCAATGGAACAGCAAGCACACGCAGCAGAGCTATCCACTAAGTCATGTCTCCATCAGGTCACAGCTGCACACGCTACTGTTCTCTATACTGATGGCCCCTTCTTAGTTGATGATTTTTCACAATGTATTTCATGGCTTCCATCCCTACATGAGACTTTATTACTATCACATAGGAATAAAAAGCCATAAAGCACTAGAGTGAATTTATCTTGGTCGGATGCAAAACTTATTTTCTTCACATGACTTCACAACCATTTCAAAGCTAACCAATCATTTCATGCTACATTAAGGAACATTTTAAACTACACATAAGTGACAGGAAGCACACTTAAATTGTGACATCACAAATTAACAATATTTTTATCCTTCAACGACATTCTGAGCTACAAGGACCAGGAAACAAGACCAGGAGACACTCAGCAACATTCAACCATCGAATTCACCAAACAAAAGACACTGGGGAGAATTCCTGGAGAAAAGCTCATCACTTTGACATTGAACTTGGAAACACATAAGGCAAGACAGAAGACAGACAAATCATTGATACAAACTGAAACCAGGGAAATTATTTCAAGCCTCTTGCTGCAACATCTTCCCCAGAGAGCTTTCTTACATACCCCCTGCAGGCTTTTAGACTTTTCATTTGCAGGCAGGTGGGGAGTGAAGATCTTAGCACCTGCTTGCACTATGTAACCACTAAGCCTTCTCTGCACCCAAAGAACAAAAAGGAAAGAAAAAGGATGGCATGCTAAGGGACCACAAGCACTAACTGCTCATCTATAGCCTTTTGCAGAGGCTGACACCATTCCCCACCCCCATGTACAAAAGCAAATATCTAACTATGCCAGAAACCAATACTGTGCACTGAAATCTCTCAGTGATCTAAATAACTCAGGTCCAAAGACCAATATCATTCTTTATGCTGTATTAAAGTGACATTGCTCTTGGTATTATTAATATGCTTCTAAGTGTCCATGATGAAACCCAACTCTCTGGGACCACTGAAAACTCAATACCATGAGGTCCCATGGTTTTTCTGTCCTTTCTTAGATAAACTTGAGGTGCCTATTTACTAACCCCTGAAACAGCATTCCAGACTATTAAGCACTGCCCTCTGCTTTTTAAGAAAACATTGTATTGTTCAAACTCACATAAAATAAACAAGAACTTGAGTCCCTCATTAGGAGTAAAGTCTAGGCAAGCTTTTTCCATACAGGTTACTACAATGAAATCTTGGTTTATGTGAATCACAAGGAAGAGACTGGAAATAGTTAAATGAAAGGAAGTGCATACATAAATTCAATTATCACGCAGGAAACATGCAAATGATTTAAGCACTGCATCTGAAACTCTAGTTTATATTCATTAATCTCAGGTTGCACTTTTGAAGGAGAAAGACATGCTAATTGGGTCCAGATTAATGCACTCCCAAACCTCTCCAATTTGTTTTTAGGTGAGGGTTAAATGATATGTTTTAAAATAAACACAGCTGCTCATCTGCCTCCACCATCTACCTCCCCGACACCACCTCTGCCTCCTCCGCCAGCTGGCTTAGCTCCGCCCCCCACCCCCACCCCCCAGTGGCTCACCTCCTCTACCATACCTCACCCCTGCTGGCTCAGCTCCCCGCCCTGCCACACCTCTCCTTCCTGTAGGGAAGGGATTAAAGACCCCTAACAATTTCCTTTTGAAGGTATGCTGGAAGAATAGCACTGTTTCTTAGCCATTTCAATACCTTTCCTTTCCTCACAAGCCACCAAACTCCAGGAAGGGAGTCAATCACACATCACATCTGATGATGCTTCACTGTGGCATCAGGACGCGTACAGATGGGAAAGGAGCCCGCCGTTTTCTCGGACAGCAGGTTCTTTCTGCAAGTTTGGACCTGGGTCCTTTGAACCAGATCTAAAGGGTGGTTTCAAAATGTCCAGGCACATGCTTGCTTAAAGCCAAATTGCTTCAGGTTGGCATGGCGATCCTGCGACTCAGTTATGTGGGAAACAAGAGGCTCAGGAGAGAACTTGGGGGTTTCTGTGGCTGTTTTTCCTCTGTGGCTCACTCAGCCAGCAAAAACTGGCACAAAGTAGAGGGCACTCTACATTCTTTCCGAAAGGATCCCTTTCTTTCTTTCTCCTTCCTCCCTGGCAAATTATCTTTAAAAAAAGAAGAATGCTATTTATTTATGTATTTATTTCATTTATGGAGACGTTAAATAACGTGTTTTAGGGAGAATCTTATCTTGTCAATAGTGAAGCTTTTGAAATAGTAAAATATTCTTTTTTGGGACCTGATCTTTAGAAAAAGAAAACAAAGGAAGAGGAACTATGGGCTACTGGGAATAAATTTAGACACAGAGCTGGGATGGCAGGGGATTCTCTCTGAAAGAGCAGCCAGCAAGGAGTTAAACCAGGCACCAAAAAAAAAAAAAAAAAAAAAAAAAAAAAAAAAAAAAAAAAAAAAAAAAAAAAAAAAAAAAAGAAGAGAGAGAGAGAGAAGCCTTCAAACTAATTTCACACTGAAAGTGATGTTTAATTTGAATCATGCTCGTCCCAAAGGCAAAAGGTTAGTCTTGTCACTTGACACATATTCCTTCCCCTTCCTCCTTTCATAGGAATTGAAAATTCAGATTGACCATTAATCACAACGTGACACGTTCTTTTTTTCCTGTTCCAAAAATCAAATGAAAGGCCTCGGACCATGTCTGAGAACCCACTGGTTGGCTAATTCTCCCAACCTAGGTTCACAACAGAGAGAAGACGAAAACAACGGCACATACGTACACGGAGACAAGAATTACTGGACATTCACTCACAGCGATACACACAAACACGGACAGCCACGGACAGTCACTGGCTCTGAGAGCCTTTGCGCCTAAATTGATTTCTGCATATTCACAAATACAAAATTTGTCATAGTAAATAACAACAAGGGCAAGACTGGCATTAAATCTGTCAACATCCAGACACATGCTCAAAGCACTCTTTAGTTAGGAAATACAGTTAGGATAGTCATCGCTCCTAGAAGAGAAAATGATTATATGCTAACCAAACCCTAAGTACAAGCTAAAGATATTCACCTCATGAAGCCATTCCTCAACTAGCCCCTTGGCACTTGCTGGAATTATTCACAGCACGAGCTCTACTTTCTCATTTTCTGCTGACTCCATGTGGGTAATTTCTTTCTCATGATTAAAAGTGAGCTTGGCAGATCCTTCAAAGCGTGGCTTTAGGTGTGGTGGGGCTCCGAGTGCATCCTTTGTCTATGGCAGGTTTCTAATAATTCATCGCTGGACCATTGGATGGGCAGGTCAGGGGAATATTCATGCACCTAAAATGATTTTTTTAAAGGCAAATTTTTATAGATATCTTTATATAAACGTTGGTATACTGAAACATGCAGCTGACAGATGAAATGAACTGTTTACCTTGGAAAGAATAGGCAGGCTTTTCTCTTCCAAATAATCACTCCAGCCTTTCTGAATGTCATCCCAAAGCGACTCTGCCTCCTTCGACTTATCCAGCATCTGAGGTTGTGAGATAACCCTTGCAGCACTGGCCTCCTTCCCTGGCCCCTTCATTATTAGCCTCCTGGTGAGTGAGATAGAATACAGTGAATGTAATAACCCTACTTCACACAACAGGCTCGCTCTCTCTTTTAAATTGAAAATCCCCTTATTACAAAACAAGGGGTGTTCTTTTTCTTCTACCTTTAAGTAGGACTGCCACATTCATTGCTTTTTACAAAAACGCAGCTGCTTTTTAAGCTACAGATAAATAGAATCTGCTAGGCAGTAATTCGACTCAGTCTGAATGCATTATTTTCTAAGACACTTTAGTGAGGGGCTTTTTATTATAAACTGGAATGAACAAGGAAAGTCCTTTTCTCTTCTAATTATGAATATGTTTTTTTCCCCTACTATTAACCTACAATGTCAGATTGATCTTCTTCTTTTTCTGCAGCCAGTTCAATAAATCAACATTTTTTTTTCCTGGAAAATCAGAGGGCTAATGATTAAGTCTTCATGAACCTCAATGACAAAAATAAAAATAGCACAAGGGAAAAACGAATGCAAATGTTAAAACTGTAAATGAAGACAATGAAGTGGCCCTCTGATGTCCAAGGTAACAAATCCTGTTTTGACACCAAAAGTTAAGATAAAGGGGATTTATCTGTTAATTTTAATTAATTTAATTTTAATAAAATTAAGGCTTTCTGGGCATCTTATTATATTTGTTCACCTAGAGAGGAAATGATATTTTAAAAAAGGTAACATTTCTGTACCGTGTGTCCAAACCTCTTGTGTTTGTTGTTTACTTATTTATTTGGGGCAATAGTTCGCAATTTTATCAGTCATCCCTACACTTCTAGAAGCAATGAAATGAAGAATTGAAACATAAGATGAAACACTGTGATAAAACGTATTCAATCTGAGCTTCTGCCGACATTTCTTTAACTCTGAAGATAAACACTGAGAAAAATGGTGAATTCCTAATAATATCAAAAGGCAGTCCTGAAAGTAGGTGTTGGTTTAATTTTGATCCCAATGTTGATATTTCTGACTATAATATTACAATAGACCATGATGGCTATGCTCTGGGACTATATGGATATATTGCCTTGCCAAAGGCGGGGCTGGGGGGAGAGAAATCCCACAGGGTATCAGTGGGGTTCCAATTAAGGGAAAATAAATACTGCTGCAGCCCTGACAGTAAGTGGAGATTACCAGTATATCACAGAAGCACAGGCAGGTGCCCCATTTAAAGCTGATGCTGTCAGTCCCCTTCCTTCGGCAGTAATGGAAAGCAAAGTGCTGAAGATGAGCTGTGTGCGGCAGATAGTTTCAGAACGATTCATTCTTGTTTGTTTACATTATTTCAAGTTTATCTCCAGTAAGAGTGATAGTGGGGATTAAAGGGGCCCTGTGCAAAACACGAAGTCTTTCATGAACCATGAACTGAGATCACATGCATATTCAAAATACCCCAGACGCAGGGTGTATCAGAGAGAGAGAAAGAGAGAGAGAAACAGAGACAGAGACACAAAAAGAAACTTTGAAATGATATTTGTATCTAAAACCATGCTGCCAAACACATTCCTTTTGAAATTTTTTTAAAAAGGGGATATTTGTCACAAGTGAGATACAGACCAAAATTTCAGAGCACCCACTCTAGGAAGAGTGTGTGTGCGGTGCGTGGTGGTGACAGAGCTTTGAGATTCTACTGCTCTGCTTAGATTTGAATCCATTGTTTGTCTTCTGATATGCCTGGGAACACATGCAGCACTGCCAGGCTGCTGGCCTTGGTATCGGGAGTCTCAGGGATGCTGTGGTAACCCAAAAAGCCCAGTTTACCCAGAGTAAATAACCAAGCCCCTTCACCGAGAGCACAGATTGGAGCATATTAGGCACCACCCTAAGAGTGAAATTGAATGGCCACACATCAATATCTCCATCGAGCCAACATCACAATAACAAGTCTGCTTTGGCAGTCAGGAATGGTTATTACCGTACTACTGATGTGTGAGGCAAATAAAGGAAGCAAAAGATTTCAGTTGTATATTTGAAGGAATTTAATTTCCCAGATATCCTGATAGAGAAACGCATCATTTTTATAGAGACAGATTTTACTGAGTTAGTCACAGAAATACCTTTGAACATCTGCTTTCTTCAATTCGTTCTTTCCCCCTTTTAACTGCGAACAATGATTAACACAGACAAAAGGTAGCTTAGGCAGGGTTGAATGTGAGCTTGGGAGGACAGCATATGACCACCACCTTCTGCCACCTGTAGTATTACTTTAAGGTAAGGAAAAAGTATGTGACAATAATATAAGCCACCAGCCAGAACTCTTGGCCCTTATTAAACTTTCAAAATAATTAAATAAGTAGCTCTACCGAGAGCAACAGAGAAGGAGAGAAGAACAGCTGTCCTGTTCAAGAAGACCCAACGGGACAGCGCTTCAGCAAACTGGCTTCGTTTCGTTCTCTCTTGGAGAAAAGACAAATGAAAAGGAGAAACTAAGAAAGACGGGAAGCGGGAAGAGGTGATGAAGAAGAGGAGAAAGAGCAGGAGGAAGAGAAAGAGGAGAAAAAAGTAAAAAAAAAAAAATCCAATGATCGCAGCCAATGGATTATTTCATTCCTTTCCATGTAAAAATAATCCTCTTCACACAATTCCCCTCTCTAAGCCTCACGCTCTGCCTCCGTAAGTGAGGTATAATGCGAGTTATCTGTGACAAACCCTGTAAGCAGTAGTTATCCAATAAGCAGCAGCTATTATTATTATTGGCACTGTTAATTAGGCGACCTATTCCCTTGCGACTCTCAACCTGAAAGCTCCTGATTAATTCCCCAGCCATCCCCCAAACTCGAAGAACACCCAGAAAAGCAAAATAACCCAGTACAAACAGACACTGGCACTACCTCCTTCCTTCCTTCCACCAGATTCAAATCACTTTATGCTTGCAATGGAAAGTCTGAACATGGACTTTTTGTTTTACCTCCAGGTCCTAAAGAGCAGGAAAGATGATATATCTTAGAAATGAAAAAGAGAAGGCACTAAATGTGTAATGATTAGAGCCAATTGGCTAAGCCATTCTCTGTTCTGAAACGGTTTAAGAGGTATAGCCAAGTTTCCAGTGTACCAAGACATGACATCCACAGGCAGAAACTAGAATCCATTTATTTTTGGATTCCCAGTCCCAAGTTCAAGTTCGCGTGCACATCTTACACATGGCTGTGCACACGTGTGCAGACACACACACCCCTGCGCTAACAACTTCTCAGGTGTCCTGCGGCTCCAGTCAAGAAACAGACCTGCTTTAATTCAAACACCTGAAAGTCTGCACTCTTCCCCAGCTGGCGACAAAAACACTAAGCGACATTGCAAATATCGGATAAATCTGACTTTACAAAACTGCCAAAATACCTCATCTCTACGACACAAAATGCCGGCTAACTCTACCCAGGTTGTGAAAGAACAACGTCAAGACTGAAACTCTACTGTCAAGGTAGATTAAATTTCAAATAATAAAACGGCAGCTTCTTCTTAAACATACTTTATACATTTCAAATTTAACCAAAAATTTTTTTAAAAAAATTTAAATGAAAAAGATAAGCTATAGTATGAAAATGAAACTTTGGCATAAGTATACTTGGTTTCTTTTAAGGAAAAAAAAAATACATTTCTGTGAATTTAAAAAACAATCTGCTCTTCATCTCCTTTCCTGTAAGACTTTTTTCTCAATAGGGTTGTTTGAAATGATCTCATTTATAGAAAGCCAAATATCTTATGATGATCAAACTTGACAAATTAGCATACAAGAAAATGCAGACTCTTAGAAGGGCAACTTCAAAACGACTTTCTCCTCCTGGTGGCTGTTTGCCCACGAACCTGCCTTCCAAGCCAGAAAGAGTCTCCAAGCTCCACTGACCACAGGATATTCCAGCCAAGATTCTAATCTCCTCTGCAGAAGGCGGCACAAAGGCCATGTATGGGAACAACAAAACAGAGTATGTGATTGATTTTCGTGTGTCCTACAAATGAGGAAACACCGATATCTCCCCAGAATCACATTCAGCATGGAGATGCTCTCAATATAAAAAGTCAGACAAGCTTTTTACTTTCTTGTCAAGGCTTCCTGACATCCAACACTTTCATAAGGTCAAGAAATGTGTCCCCAGCTTCTGTTTTCTGTTCTCCTTCAGGGAACACGGTGAAGAAGGGGCCGCCCAGCTGCCTTTTAGCACTTCACACTTCGATGGCTCCTTCCTTACTGTGGGGGGCATGTCTGCTGTGTGTGGACTCACAGAAGAAAAAGCAAAATCAATTTAACACAAAAGAAATTCACATATTTTTGCCTCTTTATTATTCTGGAGAGTGCATATGGTTTGGTTAAGTAAAAAAAAAAGTTTTATATAATGAAGATTACTGAGGCATAAATCACACAGGTAAAAACTGAGGTGTAAGATGGTATGAAATCTAAAAGCTAATTAAATTCAACAAGGGCTTTTCAAAAGACAACATGCCCACTAATCTTCACGTGCTAATATTTTGTTTTTCAAGGGGGCAATAAGTGGAGAGTCGTCATGGTGGTAGATTCTACAATGTGATTCTTTAGCAAAAACCTGAGAAGGGGGGGAAAAAAAAGATTAGATGCATGGATTTCTGTGTTGAATGGATGCTGGGGCCAAGATGCAAAGAATAGATAAGTTAGAGCTTCGGAGGAACTAAATTTGAAGCCAGCCAGTAAAACAGATTGAACCTTATTACCTCTAGTCACTGAGAAATTCCCGAGACAGTTGGATGCAATTTGAAAAGGTCAGAAAAATATTTTCTGCACAGCATTACTGCTTCATGGTTTAAGGGTGTACATTTGTGAGATGCCAACTCTAATCATTTTTATTGACTTTGCTTTCCAGAGACAGACAGACAGTCTGGGAGGCAAGACCACTAGGTAAGAGAAAGGCAATCTTATAAATGAAAATCTCTCTTATTTTGTTTTCTCACTTGTGACTATGGAGAATTCCAAATCTTGCCCATTTGAGGAGAAATTATACCAACTTCACTGAAGACTGACAGAATGGAAATCTAGGAAAGCATCGCTAAAATTCTAGCGAGGTTTTCTTTTAATTGCTATTTATTTAGCCTCTACTAGATGCTAAACACCGCGAAAGGTAAATGATGTTGTACTTTAATCCAAGTGTGAATGTTTAAAATGAAACACCATAGAATACACCAGAGTATGGACATTAATTTACTGTCAGCATTTCCTTTGAGGGATGGATTCATGAAAAAGGGAAATCCACAGGAAAGGGTAAAAATTAAATGAAACAAATATCCACTCAAGATATTATTTTAATGAAGAATCTGTTGTCATTAGAGCACTTCCAAATATAAAGAAAAATGATTTCTCCTTTTACTTTAAATAAGACTTGCATGTAATAAGAACCTTTGTTAGCAAATATATTTGCAGGTCTTTTTTTTTTCTGTTTTTTGGCATGCAATGAGAAGTCAAAGCTGACTTTTCAATACAGAATGGCATGATCCATTCCAGTCTTGCAAAGGTTTAATTAACATCTGACTTTGCTTTCTGTGAGGAGCCATATGCTTTAGAGGCAAACACAACCCTATTTACTCTTCACTTGTTCAGAAGCAAGGCTAAAACTTTCAATGGCCTTGAGTCCTGGCTACATGCTTCCATATGATGTTCTGGCCCCATGAATATGTCCTGGTAGCTCACTAGGGCTTTTCAACCAGCAAGTTTTCTTTTTCTTTGGAAAGCCTTCATTCTTATTGGTTCCCTATCTTACAATACTCAAGGATTTTAAATTGTACCCTGTTATCAACAGGGCCACTTCTACCAGCAGCACAAGAAGTCAATCACAAAATAGCTTTTCATAATATTGGGTACCCAGAAGAAAAGTGAAAGAGAAATCTCATTTGCTAGACACCTAGATTCTTGGCAGTGAGGGTAGAAATATCTAGCTTGTAATTGACTTTTTTTTTTTTTTCCTATTTCCCCCGAATATTTGGCATTGGCTGGATATAAGCAATAACATTTTCTGAGTTTTTAAAAGTTTCACCTTGTGCCGCATCTTAGACTTTTCTTTTATTAAAAAAAAGAAAAGAGTTTACTAAAATTTTGTGATGATTTATAGGTCCCCAGTGAATAACATTGAAAACACGAAGTTTTCCACATCTTCATTTTTATAGGCTGTGTTTTATTGGCAGAAAAAGTATTCGGTGTACTATTTTTCGATTTCTTCTACTTAAGTTCCCCATAAGGAAAAATTGTGAACCTTTTGCATAACACATTAATATCATTAATAATGATAATAACAATCCTAAAATATTACTACTATTAAAAAATATTGATAATAGTGATAGTAGTCCCATTCGTTGAGCATTTACTATGTGTGGATACCCATGCAAATATGTCATCTCATTTAATCCTCACAGTTGACTTCAATAAATATGATTTTTTTTCCCCCTCCAAATATTGCCCATGAAGAGAATGAGGCTCAGGGAGGCCAAGAGATTGATCTGAGTCAGAAAACCAGTAGGCATTGATGCTGGTACTCAAACCCAGGCTTGTCTGATTTGAGACCTTATTATTTCAAAGCCATGAGCTTTTAACAACCATGCTCCACAGGCATTGCAAGACCAGGAGTGCCAATTCTCCCAAATCAAACAGCATTTCTGAAGCTGTGTTGAACCAAATTTCACTGTTCATATAGACTGAGCCAGGTTTGTTTAGCAAACAAACATTTGCTAAAAGTCCACAAACCGCAGCCACCTCTTAGAGTTACAAGCTAACAGTGGATGACAGACATCTTTCCTGTCCTCATGGAACTGAGTTCGCGAAGAGAATAACACAGTCATAGCTGTCATCTTAACCACTTTGCATGGCTCACCAGCACCCAGTATGTTCTGGAGCCTAATTGTACACAAATTGCTTTTCTATTTGAATTACCTTTGAATTGTGTTCAAGAATGAGCAAGAAAAGAAAGTTTCTTTCTCGCTGGGGCTGTATTAAGGCCAACGTGTTAGTTCAACAAATCCTTCTCCAAACACAACGTTTAAAGGGAAAATGTGTAGCTATTTTGTTATTATCACTGACAGATAGAATAAAAAGGAAATAATGATGGGGTCACAAGCCTTTTGCACATAAACTATTGCAGGCCTTTTATGGCAACAGAATGTCCCAAACATAGACAGGTTTCAACAAAATGTTATTTTACCATTATTTGGCAACTGTTTATTCTAATCAATTTACCAAATGTGTCCCCAGCAATAGTTCTTATTTATAGAGAGATTATGACCATAAGTGTCGCAGTGCTGTTTGGCAGTCCCAGCACATGCCGTCCAGGTACCTGTCTTCACCTGCCTTTTGTAGGCTCCCTCTGATCCCTTGGAAGAGAGCCTAGTTTACTTGTCAGCCTCCCCCACCAACCCCCTCTCAGAAGGAGATCTTTCTTCCAACCCTGAAAGCAAACTCTCCTATTAACAAAGCTGTCTTGGAGCTCAAGAGGCATTAAAATGAGCCAAGACAAGAAATACCAGTAGCTGGGCTGCACTTCTTGCAGAATAAAGTTACTGTTGAGGTCTAAAAGTGAAAGCATTAAAAAAAAAAAAAAAAAAAAAACAGAAAGGAAATTAGGTGCAGCTACCGAAAGGTAGAGAGAGAAATAGATGAAGAGGACGCTGGTACACAAAATGAACTTAAATCTGGAATACGAATCCCCTAGTGTTTCTGACGCCTTGCTTTTCCTAAACACAGAGCAAGGCAGAGAACAATACAGAGGAATGTGGAATGGGGCCTCTTATTTGCATCCCCCCCAAGTGCTTGCAAACAAAGAGTCCAATTCCCAACCAAGGGAGAAGTGTAAAATACCCTCCAAAGTAATCTGCATTTTAACATCTCCTGTCGAGAAATCAGTTTTTAAGCCTTGATTTCTTCAAAAGAAGATGCTTGAAAAGATAATTTTAAGTCAGGTTAATTTGCTAAACTTCCATTTTTTCTTTAATGACCATCTGCTCTCAAAACAAATTACAACTTCATACAAAAAAAATTTCCGTAATGTAAGTTCTGGAAGAAAACATCAAGCTAGCTGATTGTGTGAGATTTCTATTTTACCTGATTCTTCCTCTAAGCACAAACTTCAAGCATTTATATCATTAAAATTAACTTTCTAGAAATGATGCTAAGGAACCATGACATGCAATTAAAAGACAGCATTTGTAGAAATAGAAGCAGTTAACACACCTAGTATGCTGTGGAGAATGAAAACGGCCTTTCCTTCCTCCTCTTTGGAGCAAGCATAGTAATTTAGTGATTTCTAAAAGCCTATGATTAGATTTTTATTTTAATCCTTCTTCCAACATTTGGATGCCACAATGTTAAATGTTTTGTATAGCTGGCTGTCCTTCTCAAGGGGACTTTGGCAGCAGGAGAACACAAATATTATCCTAGTCCATTTTCTGTGAATTATAGGATTCTCCAGAGCATATTCTCTCCAACTTTGGGAGATAGCATGGCTTCAATTTTCCTGAATAATTTTCAAAATCAAATTTGAAAGTTTTTATGAGAGATGATCCTCCCTGGTGGGTGATATGAAGCATGACCTAAGGGACAAACATGAAAATAATAAGCATAAAACATATTAGCATATAGATGCCTTTGAAATAATAAACAGCAGAAAACCAAAATGCTTATCCCCAAAAGAAAGTTATGAGAAAATATGAAATTAACGTACCCTTCTCAGATGACAACCCTAGCCTGAAAGCCAAACAGAATATTCTCATTCAGGGAAGGCTGGAATGGCCAGAGAGTTGGAGAAATAACTCCCAAACCAACTCGCTTTGCTTTTGATCATCATCAATATTCTCTATTTACTCTTCACTCCATGACACCCCTTTCCTCTTTCAAACAGAAAAAAAATAATTATCAAGAAAACAAGTATCTTCCTTTTATTTCCTCTAAGGGCCACCACCAGGCAAACAGATACAACATTCTCTTTTTCTAATTTTTTTTTCTCTTTTATCCATCTTTCTCAAACTCCTGGCCTCAAGCGATCCTTTCACCTCTGCTTCCCAAAGTGCTAGGATTGCAGGCGTGAGCCATGACGCCGGCCTTTATCCATCTTTCTTGTTTCCTTAGATGGCATATGAAATGCAAGCCTTGGTTATTCAATTACCAAGGGGACTAAGGAGTCTCAGTTGAAAAATGGGACAAGACTTAGTCTTTTTTTTTTTTTTAAACAATAAACCATGAACACCATTGATTCTTTTTCTATTTTAAATTGGTACAGTCTTCTGAAATCCTAAGAGAGCATATTGTGGTGTTATAGGAAAAATAATGGTCTTCAGAGTCAGCCCAATTTAAAAATCTAACCTGAGTAACCTCAGAAAACTTGATTTAACACAATCAGTTTTGGTTTTTTTTATCTACGAAACAGTGATAATGCTATTCACTTGCCTGGGTTGGGACAATTAGAGGCTGTAGATGTGAACTACCTGGAACATAGCAGTTTCTTGATAAAAGTAGTTCTGTTCACCTTCCTCAATGGCTTTAGCGAAGACTCCAAAATTTTGTGATTCTAAGATTTGGTAAGCCAAGTACTTTCCACCCTCACTTTACACGCATGTGAATGAATGTATGGCCCCAGAGATATTTTTTAAGGAGAGATGCTACAAAATATGATGCTTTGTTCTGGATCCACTGTGGCATGGGATTATGAAGGAGTAGTACAAATTGCACTAGAAATAATAAGGTCAAGAAAATAGAGATCCTACAGAAATATTTTATCTTGTGGAGCCAAGAACAGGGTTTTAAATTTAACTTTGTAACAACTGACAGGAAACCACAAATATTTTATTTGATTCAGAGGAAATAAGGATTTGCTAACTACACCTTACATGATCAGATACAGGTGAATTCCCTGAGCAAGCTCACGCAAGATCGTTGAAACATGATGTTCCCATATCTGCACACCATGCACATTATTTCGGTCCTCTTAATATTTATTTTTAACAGCTCTCAAGATAGCATTTAGAGCACTAGGAAAGGCTGCTTCTCCACGGATACCATTTGATGTTCTCAATTTGTTTTCAACTTTGAAATTTTGATTGATACGATTAACAAATATGGTGTGTTTTGGTCTCCTGGCATATATAAAGGGAAAGGAAACATTCATTACAAAATATTGAATTCTGTAGAGATTTGAAAATCAAACTTGGCTTATATCATTTTGTTCTCTTTCTGTGGAGCAATGGGCTTGAACATATCCTTCGTTAATTAATGACTGCTTATATGTCAACAGTTCCATTTCTTTCAAAATGGACCTGGCAATTTCTTGAATGTCTGTAATTCTTCACCAATTATCTCCCACACTACTGACACACAGTGATAAGGTTAGGATGGGGACAACCTAAGAAGGAAAAAAACCTCCATATGTATGTTTTCTTGACAAACGTGCTGCTGCTTCAAGTTGAGTTTGTGATAAGCATGTTGCTGAGAATGTCCTGAACACTCTATATAAACGTGGGGTGATGGTCCTGTGTTTACCTTTTCCTGTTTAGACCTCTTTGAGACTACATCTTGAGGCAGACACCAGTGGAGGGCATTCCTGCTGCATGCCTTTTATCCTCATCTGTCTTATCCACTCAGGCCTGTAGAGGTCTAGTTTATTGCCCTTGGGGCTAACTTTAAAAAGAAAATGTTTAGAAAGACACATCCCAGTCAATAAACCAAAATCTAGTGTTTCCTTGGCTTTCAGGATTTGAAAATATTTTGATTGCCTCTATACCTTCTGAGAATGGCTCCTCTGGCTATAAGGGTAAAAGTCCTATTTCATAAATCCAATGAATACACATGTATAAAAAAGGTATATTCTCAACTCTCTGCCAGTCATTCAGTAAGGTAAAACATTTTCTCTTCTGTAATCCAGAAAAGATTTGAAGTTTTACCAACTTGTTCCCTTAAGGAGATTGCAACTTCTTACAGGGGCTTGTCTGATGCTAATGATGTACAGTTATACATGTTCTATAGTCTTTTTCAGAATTTATAACTATCCCAGGTGAGTAGCAGGGAATGGCCAGGTCTATCTTCCTGCAAATTCTAAAAATCTTTTTTTTGTTTTGTTGTTATTCCCAAATCATTCTTCCCAGTTTCTGCTGTCGGACCTTAAAGTATGTTAGAGCTTGATAAAATATGTATTGCGAGGGATAAAATAAAAATAAACCTTTCAATTCAATCTCCATTAGTTATTCTTAAAATTTAGCTGGTTGATTTTTCTTCATTTTTTTTTTTAGTGGTCAAAATATGTTTTTTGCATCCAAATTGGGAAGGAAGAAATTAAGTTATCCCTATTTGCACACAACATGATCCTATATACAGAAAATGCTAAAGACTTCATCAAGAAACTGTTAGTGTTAATAAACAAATTCAGTAAAGCTATAGAATACAAAGTTAACATACAAATATTAGTAGTGTTTCTATACACTAACAATGAACTATCCAAAAGAGAAATTAAGAAAACAATCTCATTTATAATAGCTACAAGATGAAAATAAAATACTCAGGAATAAACTTAACCAAGGAGATCAAAGACCTACACATTGAAAACTGTAAAACATTGCTGAAAGAAATTGAAGGAGAAAGAAAAAACGGAAGGATATTTTGTGTTCATGAATTGGAAGAATTAATATCATTAAAATACCCATAATTAAAGCAATCTACAGATTCACTGCAATCCTTACCAAAATTCCAATGACATTTTTTATAGAAATAAAAAAAAAACCTTAAAATTTGTATGGACTCACAAAAGACCCTAAATATTCAAAGCAATCTTAAGCAAAAAGAATGGCACTGGAGGCATCACACTACCTGACTTCAAAATATACTACACAGCCCCAGTAATCAAAACAGCATGGTCCTAGCATAAAAACAGTCATATAGACGAATGGAACAGAAAACGAACCCAAAAAATAAACCCACTTATTTGTCAATTGATTTTTGACAAAAGTACCAAGAACACACAATGAGGAAAGGATAGTCTCTTCAATAAATGTTGAGAAAACTGGATATCCATGTGCAGAAGAATGAAATTAGACCCTTATCTTACACCATAAACAAAAATCAACGGGAAATGGATTACAGACTTAAATGCAAGACCTGAAACTGCAAAACTACTAGAAGAAAACAGGAGAAAACCTCCCCGACATCGGTCTGGATAATGATTATTTGAATATGACTCCAAAGCACAGGCAAACAAACACGAAAATAAACCAATGAAATTACATCAAACTAAAAAGCTTCTGCACAGCAGAGGAAACAATCAACAGAGTGAACCGACAGCCTACACAATGGCAGAAAACATTTGAAAATCTTACATGTGATAAGGGCCTAATATCCAAAATATATAAGGAACTCACTAGCAAGAACCCAAATAACTTAATTAAAAATGGGCAAAGGACTCAACAGACATTTCTCAGAAGAAGACATGCAAATGGCCAACAGGTGTATGAAGGTTCCATGAATGGAACTTTCACAGACGTGAAAGATTAAATTTCCTCCCCACCAAAAAAAAAAAAAAAAGTTTTTTTCAAATATTCTGAGTGACTGGGAAAACTACAAAGTCAACAAAATAGCAATGTACCTCAGATATAAGCCCTTCAAGGATAAAGATATTCAAATATGAGATATGTGATGGAATAATAACAATCGTTAGGGGATGATAATAGTCGTGATAGAGGTATGTCTCCTTCATTTATACTTAAATTATCCCCTTATATTTCCCACTTCCTCTTGCTCCTGTGGTGACTTAGCACTCACAATTTCACCAGCAGATAAATCTTCCTGTTATCTAGAATGTTTATGTCACTTGGTGGACTGTTGTTTAAATAACAAACTGGCATATTCTCATTTTTCATCCCACCTACTGACGCAAGTAATTTGTAAAAAGCATGCCCCATTCGTCTCTTCTTCAGCTCTAAAGCTGTTACACATATTTATGTCGAGTCATAGGTAATGCTGCAGTATTAGAAACATAATGAATAAAACTCGTTTATCCCTAGGATTTTTTTTTCCTCATCCAGTCCATGACCTGCCATATTGTGCCCTTGCCGTCTTACAATCCTGAGGAAAAAGCACCTATTCCTAGCCCTATTCCCTGATTATGCACTTGCCTTTCTGCCTTTCTAGAAGAGCTTGGGGGCAGCTGGAAGCCGATATCTGAGAACCGTTTCCAAAGATACTAAGTGAAGGCGATAAGGAAAGAAACACAGGGGAGAATGTCCTCATTCCTTAAGGTCAAGCTCGATAACTAATTAGTTAAAAAAAAATTGTTCCCTGAAGGTGGAACATACCTGCAGGTGTTATTAAAAATCATCTACAGCATTAGTAATCCCCCGAATCTCTCATTTATCGTTGTGATGTATAATCCTAGAGTCAGACTCTGAATCTTAGATCTGTCCCTCACCATCTCCCTGATCAGTTTGCTCCGTACTTGCAGCGTCAACTGTCGTGGGGTGTGCAAAGAAGAAAACGCATGGAAAGGCGCCTTATAAAGTGTAAACTACTCTTTAAATACTGGCAATGTCTTTTGGAGATATGGTTATCATGGTGATGGTGACGTTGCTGATGATGGCTATTAGATGAGGACCAGCTGATTTCATCATACAGTGTATGAAAGGAAAGATACAAGGAAATAGACTAAACAGAATATGAAGACCAAGAGTGTAATTTAATATAAACATATGATCTTGTTGATCTGACACTGAAAGGGAAAAATCATGGGCTCATCCAAAAAGTCTTATGTAAAATGGATTTTTTCAATTCTCTTCCAATGTATTTGAATATGTTTACAAATAATAGATGCCTAATAATAGATGTCATTTATCGGGGTTTCTTACCATGTACTTAGTATTGCTAAGCAATTTGCATGAATTACCTCATTCAGTTAGTGGGGTCAGAAATTGTTATCCTACCATATAAGGTAATATCGAAATTGTATAACATATAAATATATATCATATAAAAGGAATCAATAGGATTATGTGAGCCCAAAATAAAGCTGGTTCCTTTTTGAACAGGATGTCATGGAACTGACTAATTTAGGAGAGGAAGAGATGCCAGACAATTGATTTGGGCATCTGGACTGATTGGAGGAGGTGGCGGGGAAAAGAATTGATAAAATAATACTGCTATGTGGATGGAAAATAGGAACGATTTCAAGGAAATGCACAGGTAATCAACATAATTCACAATTCGAGTGAAGGTATGGTACCTCTGGCTATGGAACCCTGTTCCCTGGTACACAAATAGATCCCTGAAAATTGTACCATTCTTCCGAAGACTCATTAGCCATTACATTGTACCTACTGTCCACTCCCTGATTACCTATGTCTAGAGGTGATTTTCATCAATTTTTAGGGGATTTACAAGTCTATTTTGGCTTCTGCATTTTTTGCAGCACTCACCTGGGACAAAGCCTACACCATCATGTAGGTTCTGTGCTGAGGTATGCAGACTAATCTTTATTATCAGCATGACCAAACCCAACTGGGCAGGCAAATTTATTATTAAAAGTTCTATAATATGTTTTACTTCAAATCTAAATCTGATTATTCTATCACAGTTTGTGTCAGTGAGAATGAACTTGAGTAACCATGAATCAGCCAACATAAAATCCCCAATACCAATTTTTTCCATTTAGCTTGACATTGGGCTCGTTAAGACAATGTTTTAACTAGCATCAAAATCCAGAGTATTTATTTACAGAACTAATCTTCTAGTCTCTTCTTCATTTTCCTTTTCCATGGAAGGGCAAATAGGTAGGCAAATCAATAAAGAGATACAAAATAGGAAAAGTGATTGCCATCTATGGATTCCTACATCTTAGAGTAAAATGGGAGTAATTCTCCTTACATCACTGGGTTAAACTGAAGAGTACATTTAAGAATAGCACAGAACTAAAAGGTCATGGTTATACAGTGATTTTAAATAATTGAAAAGGTGGATAAATTCCTGAAATGACTTATTTTCAAACCCCAGAAGCCACATTTTAATGACATGAGATGTACAAGATCAGGCTGGGGCTTTGAATCCTGGCTGTCTCACGTAGTACTTGTGCCTTAGTTTTCTCATTCACAAAATAGGGTGAATAATATCCCCCACATCAAAGAGTTTTTGTGAAAATTAAATGTAACGTGCTTAGAACAGTGCCTGGCACATAGTAAACATTCTACAAATACTAGGCATCATTATCATCATCATCATCATCATCATCATCATTATTCACAGTCATACATTCATCATTTAAGAGACAAAGGGAAACCCCCATGCTATGCTGGCTTCAGCACAAGGGGGAATTAAACACCATTTCATTATCTCATTGATAGCGAATTTATTCATTATCACCTCCCAGAGTGCTTACTACCTTCCTAACACTACAGTATTAAACAGGGCAGAAACACTTCCCATCCTTATAGAGTTTACATTCTCAAGGGATGAAAGACAATAAACAAATTTATAATATAATGTCTTGTGGTGGTGAGTACCATGAAAAAGCTAAAGGAAGTTAGAGAAATGCAGAGTGACCTTTACTCTGTCGCCACACGCGGCCAAGTCTGACAAAATTGCTCAGTGCAGGCCCTGCTTTTCTCCAGAAAGGGATTCTTATGCTGACATTCTAAGCAACTGCTTCACTGAAATCCCAACCATTTGGATGCAACAAAAATAATCCAGCATATGAACACATCCAGATAGACATATGTGTACTGGTTTTCTAAAATGTAATGTGTATGTAATTTCCCGAATGGCTGGTTGTCACATCCATCTGGTCTTATTTCCATAGCACTTGAATGCACCACGAGGATAAAAACCCTAAAAGCTAGAAAACAGAATTTAAATACCCAAACACATACGAGGTATGTTTTCAAAAGCGGCAGACCTCAAGTGAGCACTGTGGTAACTTCGTTAACTTCTCAGCCACAATTGAGAGTAGTCGAGACTACGCATAAAGGCCACAGAACATAAAAGACATTCCACCGCAGATCTCATTAAGTGGACTTAAGACAAGCTTGACAGGCTAATGACAAAAATCTAATTTGGACTTTCTGGACGTAAGAACTCTGAACAAGTCCAAATACACTGAAATTCTACCATGCATGCTGTCTGAAAAGGCAACAACCCAGTGTCAATTAGGGCCACGTAGTTCATGAATCAAAGCCCCGGGGATGGATGTGGTCCTATTCAACCACATTGAATAGGAAATCATGTTCTATGTGTTTTGGGGTTTGGGCTCTGGTCCTATTTAAATTGCACAGATGTTGTAGGTTCCTAAATTAACAGTGGTCTCCGGGGAGATGTTCATCAGGCTGCACATATTGAACAAAGGCATGACTAGATCTAGACACTGGACTGTACAGAAAGCGTTTTTGCTATTGTTTTCCCTTTCCCTAAAAGCGCTTTCTTGTTTCTAAATTCCATCAGCACCTATGGAGTCTGGACTCTGTTAGATTGCACTTAGTTCCATGCCATAATAAAATTCTCTAGTTGCTCTTGGTGTGTTTATGTCCACACCCCAACTATTTTTACATCCCTTGAGTGGAGAAGCATTCACTTTCATGAAATAATGATGATAGCGCTTGTGTATGCCACACATAGGGGAAGCTACCTTACAAATATTATTAATCCCCATATCAATCTTATTGTGATCAACTCAATTTTATAGACAAAGGAGCTGAAGAGTCATATAATTTTCCTCACTTCTAATTAGTGAAGAATAGAGGATCTAAACCCTGGCCAACTGACTTCAAAGCCCACATTCATATTCTGCTACTCAGTGCAGGGAAGAACAAATGCTTATTGAATGCATGCACAAGTGAATGAATGAATGCATGAATGAATGAATGTTTTCCTTTCTATCCTCAGAATTAAAGAGGGAAAAATTTATCACTTAAATGATATCATTGTTGCAATAATAACTATATAATAATAGGATGGTTATTTAGAATCCTTGAAGGTATTGTGTCTTACACTTTTTATGTTCCTACAGTGCCTTTTTCAACATCTCACAGAAAGAAGGTAATTGTAAGATATTTGTTAACTCAGTAAAATATTTTAACCTAATACAACAAATTATAAATGGATGAAATGACTTCCTTGGGTCATTTTCCCTTTCCTGTGACTAACTCCTTATGTAAAGGAAGAATGGATTTTTTTTTTTAAATCTGGCTCCATATGCTACTTTCTTAAGAAATCTCTAGACATTTTCCCATGTTTAGATTTCTGGGCTTTTGTCCAGGCCTGAGGGAAACCTAAGTTCCTGGTTCTAGCTTTTCCCACTCTGGCCCAACCCATTTCCACACAAGCCGTAGTAATAACAGTGGAAATGGTCATGTTTAACTGTTGTAAGCAATGCAGTGGATCAGAATATCTTAATCAGTGTTTATTGAAGAGAAAGTAATTCTATCCACTTGTCAAAACCTGAATAATGGAGAAACAGCATTATTAGAATCTTTTCCTGACTGTCCAAAGACTCCAAGTGTATTCTCTTACCTTCATCTCCTCTGTTTTTCACTGCAGTAAGTGACATTAGGTAAATCACTTAACATCTCTGTGTACTTCATTTATAAAAAAAAGAATGTAATGCCACTTGTCCTGTCTTGTTTCTATGAAGATCACATATGATCATGTGTACAGAATTATTTTTGAGCTATAAAGTAGTATATAGCCATTACAAATTGTTAGAAAAGAAGCCAGAAGTTCATGTATTGTATACTTCAAGAAGCCAGTTATTTAATTTTGTCCTTTTGTAAATGATGTATGTATGTGTACCCATACATACACACACAGACAGGTACACACACATATACACCTAGGACAAAATGGGCTTAATGTGTGTGTGTATGTACACATACTGTATGTATGTGTGTGTTTGTATAGGAGATATTACTGCATAAAAATCTAAGTTTATGAATGTCAGATTTTAAAACTTTATCCAATTGCCTCTTTTGGTTTCTAACACAGAGCTATTATATTTTAAAGAGTAATTATAGCTATTATTTACTGAGTGTCAACTTGATGATAGCCATTGTGTTAATGTGTTTATATACACTATATACTTCATTCATCATTACACCACTATAAAGAGGTATTACTTTCTCTCTTTTTCAGATGAGTAAACTAAGGCCCAAGAGAGTTAAGAAAATGCCCCAGGGTCACACTGCTAGCAAATGACAGAGGCAGAGTCTAAATTTAGGTCTGCCTGTCTACCACGCATTGCTTACCAGTTCAAATCCCATTTATTCGAAATTTGCATTAATCCAAGTATATATTACTCTATGTGCTATACTTTTCAGGGAAAAAGTTCAAATGAATTCCAGTCTTTGTGAAATGTTAGAGTTTCTTTGACCAGAAAATGAACTAATCAAAAATGTGTAGCTGTAGTCTCAGCTACTCAGGAGGCTGAGGCAGCAGGATCGCTTGAGCCCACAAGTTGGAGGCTGCAGTGAGCTATGATTGCACCACTGCACAGTGGCGTGGGCAACAGAGTGAGATCCTGTCTCTATTTTTTTAAAAATACAGCTTTTTCAAAATAACCAGGAGCTTTAAAATTTTTCTGATGTCTTTCAGAGGGTTTATGGCCCCTGGGTCATACATGCATCCTGTAAATCCTGTAATACAGTCACTGAGAGTTACGAATGGTGTTAATGGCCATGGTTTTTATGCATTGTAACCACTGTTGACTGCAGCAGCACCTTGAGTGCCCCTACTGTGTGCACACCACACAGTGTGAAGCTGCAGGGTGGGCATAGGGGGGATTAAAAAAGAAATAGTAGACTTCCCTCAGGGAGCCTACAATCTATCCTTTGGAAAGGAAATCAGAATACACAAAGCAGTCAGAGTCAAATTAATTTTAGAATGCATTAGCAATACTTAGAAGTAATAAAACCAAATCAAAATTTCTTCAAAGGATTAAGTCCTTCAGCCTTTAACTCAGTCAGACCTGCCTCCCTCACAGGCCAATTAAAGTTCAAAGAAAAGATTCATACACTTCATTTGCAGATCCATGGAACCTTGGGCACAAGTGATAAATCCTTAATAAGTTGGAAAGATAGCTATATTTATTTTTAAAATTAACTAATTTGCACACTGAGTTTAGGTGACTTGCCTAAAGACAATTCATTAAAATGCCTGATTAAACTCCGTAACTCCATTTCTGATCTGACATCACTGACCTGTTTTCCCATTTTAAAGTGACTGTGTAGAAATGCTCGTATGTGCCAGCAAAGAGTCTGACACAAAACAAGCTCACATCTACACACGCAGACCAAAAAACCAAAAAACTTTTACTAAAATATTTAGAGAATCTCATGATAAGTAAAAAGTATCTGAAGCATTGTTTTGTATAGAGGAGATATACTTTTTAGGGAGGATTTTTTTTTTTCCTTTGTCTATGCTCTAAAAGCAGGCTTAGGTTTGTTCAGTAGTCACACACACACACACAACACACACACTTCGGTTCTATAGCAATGAACTCTCCTGAACTACCCTCAGAACATTCAGCAAGTTACCTTTAACCACTGGGAAATAAAATCTTTCAAGTTTTCATCTCCAAGAATAAAGGAATTTTACATTAAGCACCTTTGAAAGGCCTAATACTAAAACGATAATCAAAGTCAAGACAATTCTGGAGATGACTTTAGTATGTTTTTCCTGAAACTATACTATAATATTAAATAAGCATCACTATAACACATAAATTTTATTTTGAAAATACTGCATTAGCTTCATTGATTAGACAGAAAATACCAACAATACGTTAAAATTGGTATTGATACAGTAAACTGAACACAAATAGCCCAAGCAGTTAATACACAATGCCCTTTTTTCTTCCACTTTTGATTTAAGCCATTTCAAGCCCTTCCTGTTTTCCTGGGCCAGCTAGCAGTACTTCGACATTTTTGTAGCTAAGATGTAACTATAGCAGGTCATTTTCACAGACTCCTTATTTTCAGTGCTAGATTCCATTGTAATTTTGCCGGATCTAAACCTGTTTTAGAGAACCCAAATTACATGAAACTTTGGGGATAGAAATTAGCATAATTGAAATAATTCAATTTTTGGTAATTATAATTCTCACTTAAACCTAAATTAAATATGCCAAACTATAATTATGTTCAAATTTGCATCATGAAAATTATCCCCATTTTGCTCATGGCATCTTAAAATACCTAACAGGGAATCTTAAACTCTTAAGGTTGAGTCAAGAGGCCTTACTTTCATAGTCTTCGGGAAGAGGAGACTTATTATGCATTAAGCACAGTTATTTAGCCTCTTGGGAAACGGAAGATGGGTCCATTATTTCCTCACTATATGACGTGCAGGATTTGTACTATAATCTTCGGATAGCTCTAAGTTACGGAGCCATTAATGAGAGCTAAGTGCCACAGCAGAAGGTAAAGATTAATGCCTTCTTTGGAGAGAAACCGTAAGCAAAGCAGGTCATGCATGAGGACAAAGGTAATGGGAACCAAAGGCACAAAAAAGCCTGTAACACTTTAAAACTAGGCACTTCAAAATTAGCACTGTTTTGTGATCCACTGAAAAGTGATTAAGGATTTGAGACAATCTGGAGGCAATGAGAACTCAACCTTTCAGCCCTGAGAATTGCTCATTGATTCTTAAGAATCCTAGGCTCAAACCTTTATTATTATTTATTCGGGATGCAAAAAGAAAACACCCATAAATACTACTCAGTGTAAGCTGTCTGTTTAACTAACCTTTCTGCTATTTGATTTGATTAAATTAACCAGCTGATGTGATTAAACTTGCAAGATGGTTTATTTATCTTCATCTTCAGGACAGTAGGTGGATATAATCTGTGACTATATTGATCAAGAAATAGATGTTTCTGGATGTACAGGGCTGGCATATTGTCAAAGCACATGATGGGTTTCTCACAAAAAAACATATGAATATATCTTGAGTTGAGTAAAAGATTCACACTAATATCAGAATAAGGCAGAAGAACCCTGGCTGACATCCCATCTGTTCTTATGAATTAAATTTAGAAATCATATGTAATATAGACATTTCTGTCTGAATATCATAAAACCCTGACACATCTAGGCTTTCATTAGAAAGCTCCACGATGTGACTTGAATAACAATCTGTCTTAGCTAATTAGTATTTTCAGTTTAGCATATTCACTTCCAGACATATTGCTGTTTGCACATGGTAATTTAGGTAAACAGATACCATCCACAGCTGCATCAATTAACACTGCTAATCAAAACTGAATTCAGGTAATTAGGCACATTTATGCAAAAAAATGTGTAATTTTGGAAAAAAGCTCAATTCTTCAATAATATGTCAATAAGTAAAAATCTCCTTTTGCTTATGAAGATAAAGAATGAGGGGAGAGAAATCAGCATTAATATATATATCATGCAGACAGCGTAAAATTCCTAAATTAAATCTCAATCTTTAATTGGCCTGTATTTTCAGAAATTGGATCATAGTTTTCATAAATGTTTTCCTCAATGTTTCCACATATAAAGTTGATCCACATCTGCCTAAGGGTTTAATCATCATCAAAGAGAACTCAAATGGTTAATGAATTCTCAAGTATTTATATAATTAGAAAAGATGTTGGTCAAACTTGCCCTTCCATCTTGCCTAGCATCTCTTAGGGAAGATTGTCTCAGTAGGTCTTGTGTTATGACGCACTCTAATTTTCTCTATTATGAAATATTTTCATTTGCAGTTGGAATCACAATAGTAATTCCTTATTTTCTTGCAAATATTCTTCAACTTCCCTGATTCCACACAGTGCCCTTTTGTTGCTTTTTCACTCATTTTCAAAATGAATACCGTGAATTGTTTTTCCTTCCTCTCTGCAAACATAAACGAAACTGGTAACTTTGATTAAATATCATAATCAGCTCAGAAAAACTAGTTGTTGGCAAGTAATAAGTGGCTAACTAGTGACTGTTAGGTTCATGAGCATAAAGGTAAAGCTAAAGTGGAGCAAATTGGACCTTTTTTAAGAGCATCTGAAGAGTAGATATAGAACTAATCCAGCATCTAGCACAGTATGTGCATGTACACACACACACACACACACACACACACACACACACACACACACATTTCAACTCCTCCTTTCTGTGTGAGACTTTGAAGCTTAGATTTATTTCTTAATATAATCACCCAGTCTTTACAAGGAAGTATTGGGTTCAGTGTCTCTAGCTTTATTTTAATGGTAATAGTTTTAATCCAATTTCACAAACGTTTCCTCGGTGCCTACCATGTATCGGGAATTCTTCTAGGCCCCATGGGTGAATACAGAGATGGATTTAGACCAATCACACCCCTCTGAGCCAACTTCAGAGAGTTTACAAACCCAGAGAATCAACACTCAAAAGGTGGATGAAGTCACCAAGTGAAAATTTATTTGTCAATCCCGAATTTTTGGAACTTCTTGAGCTAATTTTGTAGAGGTTTACTTTTTGCTTAACTGAGGATAATTCTCTCATTCTCATAAGAAGTCAGGAAATTGTTCTGCCAATTGTTTTATACAATGTCTTTTTCTCATATTGCATTAATACCATACAACTTATACGTTTATTTTTTTATATTTATCAAAAAGATTTTTGCCCATGTATTTGTTTAAATGCATTTGACATAAACAATCAGATCTATGGCTCAATTTCAAGAGCAGGGATTATAAAATACAGAGACACATTTATCAATAGGTTGTCAAACTATTCACACCAATGAAACTGGATGAGGTGGGACAAAGACATCTTTGACTTTAAGACTCTGTTAAATATAACTGTTTACAAATTTTAAGTGAAAGATAGGTAAACACAAACATTTTAAAGTCAAGTTTTAAAAGAGCCTAATGACTGGTTTTCAATGAACTAAACAATTACTATTTAGGGAGTGTGATTTCTTGTCTCCATGAAATGAGTCAACTGCGTGAAGGTCATTGCCTGGGTGCTCTGGTGAATAACCCAAGCATTCCAAACGTCTTCACCTACTTCCGGCAGAGCGAATAGGGAGAGGATTAATTCTTTCACTGTAGTTCTTGGGTTTTAGTAAATTCCTTTGGGAAAAGGGTTTAAATTTATCTTCCAAGAATCCTGTTCTCATAGTCATCAAGTTTTAGTACAGTGGAATGCTATGGTTATCCTAAGAACGGTGTTGATGAAGGAAGGGCTTGAGATACCACACCAGCTCCCAGCCCAGGCTGTGCCACTGACTAGTTATCTGACTTCAGGCAAATCATTCTCCACTCTGAGTCTGAGTTTCTGGTCCCTAAAACATGGCTCATAGACCTACCTCCCTGGGTTGGGGGCAGTGCCTGGAACGATAATAGGAGGTGCCCAATAAAGATCTGTTGAAACTGAATAAAAGGTCCCTAGTAATGGTTCCAGAAATGCTAATGCTGAAGGCACTTCAGTTAAAGTTATCTTTTTAAGCAGTTCTCTGGATTCCACAGTAATCTGTAGAGGGAGTGTGATAGTTTTAATACAACTGACATAGATTGCATCAAATAAGCCACACACCACTACACTACATTAGATCACCTTCCGACTCACTGAAAATTGGCGCTAGGGAATTAACACTCCCGATTAAGTTGGAAAAATAACATTGGGTCATTTATTGTTTCTAGAGTGTTTTTATGATTTTATCAAACAAATTACAAATAATAATTTTCTTAACCATTATTAATCAAATAATTTTATTCTAGACTAATTGTCTGTTAAAGAGAATATCTTTAAAAAATTCATATGTGACTACTTTTTTTACTATGAATGATTAAAAAAAATGAAAAAGAGACTTGAAAATGCTTGAGTTTGCCACTGTTATTTCTTCTTAGTCTGCAAGAATAAAATTGCTCATGATAGGTCTTCTCTAAATTTTTGTGAAATGAAATTAAATCGCTGACTCACAAACAATGCGCAATGAATAAAACACCCTTGGTCACTTTTTAAAGTCTTTTTTTCAAATAGAAGGAGTTCAGCTAAAATATATGGTCCATGGAAATATTAAATGGATTAATCTTGGCTTACTCATGGCAAAGAATGCTCTTTCACAATTATAAGAGAAAATGTCAGGTCTGAGAGTGAGTGGATTAGAGGGCAACCAATAGACAGAAAACAAAGGCAACATAAAGAAATAAAAATGTCTTTGAAGCACACTGAATTAAAACAAATGATTGCATTTGGGATTTAGCAAAATATAAGCATATTTTTCTTTGCTCTTTCACCAACACTTTTTTCTACACTAAAACAATATGAATTTTACCTTTCCAAGCCATGATTTTCTTTTATGAAAAAGATCACAGATAATTAATAACAATACAGAAAAAGATGTTATTATCAGTAAGTAGTTCAGCACATTAGCTTTTATATGCTGTAGAGAATGTTTATTTACAATAAGTTTTAACACTGAAAATTATTTTCATTTAGTTCTGGTAAGAGGTAAAACAAGATTAATGTAAATTAGAGAAGATTATTGAATTTTGTCTGAGGAATTAATAGTGCTTATTTTAGGGATAGAATTTAGTGGTCATGTTTTTCTTTTAGTAAAAATTATCTTTAATAGGAAAATAAGTATTATCATGACACAATTGAATTTTTTTAAAGTTTGACAATTCTACTAAAGCTAAAGCTGATAAGCTACACTTTATCAGACAAGGTACAGAACAACGTATTTGTTTACAATTCACGGTTGAATACGTGCCCCACAATTAAGAATTAGGAAATTATCCTTACAGCAAACAGATCTTAGTTAAACATATTATTCATCTATGCTTCAAGGTATTACCTAACTCCCTGGAGGATGCCAGAGTCACTTTGCCAGTTGAATAATCTCAGTCATTCTACCACAAGTTTTTCACCCTTGATGTTTTTCATGGGCCTGGAGTAGAAGCCTGTCTTTCAAAAGGATGTTAAAAAAAAAACACATGAAAAGCTCGTGCAAAAATAAACTATAGCACCCCAGGCTTCTTAATTTTTACACTATAATGCCTTAGAATTTTCTACCTTGCCACATTCAGAGTGAGTTCTTTGATGAAAAGAGAGAGAAATAAATTACGTAGGGAAGGAAGAGAGCCTTTATTATCATTTTAATAGTTCACAGACACATAAAAGGAAGACACATTCGCTATGTGGTGGGACCTAAAACTAAAAATATTCACTGACTTAGTAACAAAAAATGCCACATGTCATGAAAAATGGAAACAGTTTTTTGAAACAATGTGAATATACAACTGTGCATGAAAGCTTAGAAAATTTAACAAAGAAAAATAAAACTAAACCATTAAATGGCATTGCGAATAATGAGTTTGCTTCTCCTATAAACTTTTTTTTAACTAAATGAAAATACTGATTATATCCAGAGACTCTCAGGGATCATGGGGAATGAAATTTCAGGCATCAGAATTAATCAACTTTTAGGAACTGCTTCCTAAGCAACTGAAACAAAAAGCACACATTTTCAGGAGTAATTGTGTAGATGTAACGTGAGTACGATATGCAGTTTAGGTGGTTGGCACTGGATTGGAATAGAGATGTCATTGTTACTTATTCAGGACATTCTTAGGTTGTTGTTTATTTTTTTTTAAATTGGGGGCATGCATTTTCCTTGTGTGGAGATTTGGTTCCATGCTCCCTGCTTTTGTCGGGGTGATGGTTTTGATGTTTTGAATTGGGTGGGGAGTGGTGCCTGGGACTCTTCTCACGTGCTCCCAGTTATCTACACATTATTCTATATTCTCTGCCACCAGGATGCTTTTGCCAGAGCTATGGTCCTTTCAATGCAGCATACCATTCAGATGTATAAAAATGAAAATTTTTTTAAATTTAAATTTAAATTTTTTTAATTTTCAGAATATTACGGGGGTACAAACGTTTTGGTTACATGAATTTGTTTTTGTACAGTTTGAGTCAAAGTTATAAGTGTGTCCATCACCCAGATAATGTGCATTGAAATAGGAAGGCTTTTTTAATTATTATTATTTGAATGACACAGAACCTGCTGAATGTTTGCATTTAAATTAAACAGAATAATTCAGCTCTGGCTTTTAATTTCAGAAGGGTTAATCATCCTAACAGAGGTCAATCAAACTTTAATCTTCAATAAAATTGCTACAGCCCCAATTACCTGCAGGACATTTATTATATTCCTATTTCCATGCAAAAGAATGCATTGCTTTCATTCTGCATCACTAATCTCCTAACTCTTTACATTAGCACATTTTACCAAAAACATTAATTCCTTTGAAATTCTGACAAGAGTTCATTTCTACACATCTCAGGAGATAATCCTGTTTTAACAAAAAACAGGACATCGGCTATGAATCACTTTTGGGGCCCTTTCTAATCCTCCTAGACCTTAGACACTCCAACAGAGTACTTACAATACCAAATCTCAATCACACAAAATATTATGGAGGTTTAGGTTAAAACAACAATATATTATTTTAGGAACTTAATCCTCCCTATTTTCTGTGATTGTACCATTCATCTGCTTATTTCTATTCATAATGTTTACTGCATACAGAAGTTATTGATTTGGAGGAAACAAATGTTAACCATATTTGAGTAACTATAGAAACACTTAAATTCATTGAATCATTCACTCAATGAATATATAATGAGTGCCCATTATATGCCAGATATTGGGCTGGGGGGTGGGAATCAAAGTTAAAGAAACAAAAAGAGAGTCTCTATTACGAGAATAACATTCTCCTGTGAAAATGATGTTTGGAATGCAATAAAAATAATGACATAAACCTCCACTTTCAGCTGTTCTTATCAGTGTCATTAAATTTTAGTGAAGATTAGAAATGTGTTAAGTCAAATTTTAACAAAAATTTCAATAAACAGTATTTAAAATTATCTGGATACTTAAAGGCTTTAAAATTCACCATCCCATAAAACGATTCATTTTTTTTTATTTGGGAATATGAAATTTGATGGCCAAATATTAAAATCAATATATTGAGAATGTCTAGTCTCCCATGGTTAGCAATAAAACCATGAAAGTTTAAATGGGCTTATTAAAAATATACATGCTGTGCACTAATTTGTTTCCAAAATGTTATTTCATGACATTTAAAAACTGCTGTTAACACAAAAGACAATAGTAACAGGCAAAAGACAAATGATTGCATTTTGCCATGATACGGTGGTCTAGAAAACCATGGACGGAAAGTAAAAGAACCTCACCCCAATTATATTGCAGATTGATCACCTTGGTGTTATAGGAGTGGTGTGACACAGCGTAAATAACCCAAACTTGCCTCCTACGTATTTTCCGAGCCCCCTTCCTCCCTCTCTGTACTCAGATGAAGTGCGGAGGCATATACACAGAGGCGCATGTCCCCCTCATCAATATTCACAGTCATTAATTAGCAATATGGGAAGGCTAGCATTTGGGAAATTCCTCCGAGCTTGAATATTCAATCAAGCACAGCAAATCACAGTACAAAGAAAATACAGGTATAACAGTCAATGGCCAGACTTGCATTGGAAAACATCATAAAATTTCAATAAACGCTGGTCTTTATAAACGTTGTTAAAAAAAACAAAAGCCCCAATTATTTTGTGTGACTTAAGTCAAGACCTTAGCCCTCCTCCCTCCCACTCTGAGCACTTCTTGAAACGGAACTAGAACCTCTACATATTCTATACCTACACTGGCTTTTTCCCCTTTCCTATAACTAGATTGACGCGACAGAATAAAGCATAGCTACGGCTTTTACATCGTTGAGCAACATAAATCCAATGCTACAGAACATGAGTGTTCAATTGATATTTGTTACCAAATACTTATTCTGGAAAACTGATAAAGATTAGGTACACGCAACAACAGGCAAAATATTGCTTTATATTCCATTCTCAGCATCAAAAGCTACTTAGTTGTATTTCCAAATTTACAGATTTAGGAAAAAAAAAAAAACTAAAGCTTTCAGGGAATATGCTGTAAATGCTCAAAAAGCGTACGGATCTTTTTATGAATCATTTTGGTCACGAAAGAAAAAAAACCCCACCAAATCGAATGAAAATCTTAATAAGAAAACCCAGGATGTGGAATTATGAAAGAAACATACCTTTGGCTGAACAAGTTCACAATTTCTCATCTTGCCTACACAGCTCTGCGGTTCCACCTTCTGCAAAAGTCGGCTCTGTGTCCCTTGTGATCTCTATGACAATGCCATCATATCACTGGCAAATTTTTCGATTAAACTTTGCAGACGTAGTAGCAACTTTGTTAATTATGATATTAGCCAGCTGGTGGGGATGATCAGTCACCCACTGTAAGAAAGCCAGACAACGAGACATCTAATCATTGCAACCAGAACAGATAAATTTTGTTTCTTTCTCATACTTGTCACAGATTCTATCCCTTCTGACCCTCTCCTCAGCCAGTGACTGTCAAATTTAGATTCCGAGAGCTCCCAGCTTCCCTTTAGCCCTGCCTTAGATCTGAAACTCCTGGTTATCAGGAAGACACGCGTCACCAGCTGTCTCGGAGCAGGAAAGCAATCAGGTGAATACTACTTATTATCTCGCATTGCTTTCCATGGAGTGACAAGATTGATTTGGAACCAAGAATACATTCAGATCTCAGACATGTAGTTCCTAGGGTTTGGAGTTCAGACAGTACTGTATGTGCAAAGTTGCTATAGGAAGAACTTCAACCCCGAGGTTAAGGCTCAGGATATTAGAAAGTCAAGGGAGTTCAAAAAAAAAAAATTATGAATTCCTTTTTCAGATGGTTTTGTATTCTCTCTTCCACCTCTGTGCCACCTTGGTAATGTCTATGAGCAGATTGTTACCCGGCGGAGCCAGCATCATGACTAGGTAGCCTACGTCAACCCTGCTCAATTCTGGTATCAGTATTCTGAC
Source organism: Indri indri (assembly GCA_004363605.1). Classification (NCBI taxonomy): domain Eukaryota; kingdom Metazoa; phylum Chordata; class Mammalia; order Primates; family Indriidae; genus Indri; species Indri indri. The sequence goes on along the minus strand of RJWJ010005171.1, from coordinate 13,746 downwards.
CTTATCAAGTTGTCTCCACCCATTCCTTTGTCATCAAGAAGAATACTCTATAAATTCCAATTCCTGAAACTTGCCCTTGCATAAAAATTCAAATCATATTTATATGAAATAATATGAGAAACTAATTTGGGCATATCAGTTAAAAATAACTTATACAATTTTAGATTGGGGGACAGACATCTTTATATCCTAACACAAAATTTCCCTTCAGAAAAATTGGTCTATTGAAATCATATATAAGTATGTATCAATTGATCGATATACACAGGCAATGAATTTACTGAAATTTCAAAGTATATTAGGTAATATGTAGTAACATTCCTACAAAATGATACAACATTTTTGAACGTGAAGTGTCCAGCGGATCAACAAAGAGCTTGATCTACATGATATGCCATTAAACTGATGCGATTTTTACTAAAGGATTGTTTTCTCCATTGAAATGTTTAAGCATCAACAAAATAAAAAGTTTACACTGCCAAAACTGAAAAGGAATACCATACAATAAACATATAGTTATATTCATCAACAAATTAGTAGGTCTTTCTGGGATGAAGGAATTTCATGAAAAGTTAAAATGTGATTCTGAAATTGATTTTACATATGAATTCTGTATATTTGTCCCCCCAAAGGGACCCAAATGGTTATCTCTATCTGTGAAAATTGTAGGTATAGTGCACTGTATTAATAAATCATGGTGTGTACCCTAAATTTACATTTTGTTTTTACATGAGGACATTCCTGAGATGGAAAGCCCAAAATACCTGTTTAGCCTAAAGTGCTGAGAAAATAAATGTATAAATATGTTTACAGGCAACTTAAGATATATACGATAAGGATAAGATGATTTTGGGAGCCACAAAACCACATGGCAAAATATTTTTATCCTAGGAATCCAAAGGGGTTTCTAAAATCCCACCAGAACTGGGTTGGGATGGGAAAAGTATGATTTCAGAAGTGCTTAGAAATTTTACATCTGTAACTATATGGATCTAGATATCTTCCTGAGAGTAAGATACTCTTTATCCTTTATGTCTTGGGCTGATATTAAGAAATGAGTCACATTCCATAAAAGCAAAAGAACAAAGAAGTCGTAAATGTCAGAGGAGAAGAGTGTGCTGTGGCACAATATCAAGGACAAAGAGTCTTCGAGATGACTTTCAGTGACCCTGTGTTTGGAAATGAGCTGTTTCCATCACATTGACTATCACGGCTTTGGCACCTGCCACACGGCCTGGCACACAGTATTTTCTCAAGAAATGCATGTTGATGAAGAATAGAAACTGATGTTGCACACGGCAACCTTCTCAAAGCCCAATTTGTCTATTTTTGAAATTAAATAAGGCAAAAATTCACTCTTTAGGCCTTATGTTGATTGCCATATAGTAATGACTCTTATATTTATCCGAATTATATCTTTAAAATATTGAAAAGAGTCCTTCCTAAAAAGAGTTCAAAATAGACATTTCTCTTAAGCTTTTAAAATATGCTCACTATAGCGCCTATAAAAATGATTTTAACTCAGGGAGTTAGAAAGAGTTAAAAAGATCTTTATTCTTTGACGGCAGAAAAGACTTTTTCCTAGGAAATTCCCAGACAATAAATATGTTATGTATGCAAAGTTTTTCACTGAAGTATTATCTATAAGAGAAAATGGAAACAACTTAATGTCCCCAAAGATAGAAATTAATAAATAAGTTTTGGCAATTAATCATATGCAGTCATTATATGGGAATGAGGAAGACTGAGAAAGCCAATGTCTTATGACTATAGTGAATAAAAAAGCAGGATATAAAATCATGCATATATTGATTACTGAGTATATTTGAACAAAGACTAGAAGGAGAAATGCCAAAATAGGAAATATGTTCTGTGGTATCAAAAAGTACTGTCTTCTTTTTCAAAAGCTTGCTTAAACACCATTCTAACTATTAATCTCAAAAAGAAGAATAAAAGACTCTATCTGTAATATGGGAACAATAATTATGACTACCTGATAGAGTTTTGATATTAAACCAAATAATATAAATATGCATATAAAAAACCCTTTGCATATTTCCTAACCTGCTGGAAACACTCATTATATAGCTTAGTCATTATTTTTACTACCACTACCATATAAATAATTCTGACATGTCTGTCTATGCCACATCACTTTTTTCCCCATGAAACATTATCAAAAATTCACTGAATTCAATAAGGCATTCTGAAACAAGGGAAACTCAGTATTTTAAACCCAAGAGACCAGGCACAGAAATATAGCCTAGAGGGTAAACCTGATTTATAAAATAATAACAGCAATAATAGTAACCAACAGATACATGGGACATCATTACAAATTATAATGTACATAAGACTATAAGACTCTTATAGTTTTAGAAGACCTGTAGGTCTTCAAAAGAGGGCTCCAATTTTAACTTCTTTATGGCTGTTAATGGCATACCTATAAAGACATAGAACTGCTGGAAACACTGAGATTAAAGTAGGAAAAACGGACCTGGAGAAATTGGCAACACTTTGAGAAATTTTAATGCTCTTACTTTTCTTGGCACTCTTACTTTGATTTACCACTGTGGGCATTTGCTGATTTCTGCTCCCCGTGGCCACAAAGCTCAACTCAGCAGAGTCACCTAAGGCTTCTCTTTCTCCAGGGCATGCAAGTGTCAAACATCGCAACAGGTTGTTGATGATATAAATACAATGCAGAGGTGTGGAATTTTTTAAAGGTTGAAACAGTCAGCCAGAACAAAGCCATCTAGATTTGGAAACACATTTTGGATCTGCACAGACCACTAAGCCCTACTCTCTGCTACAGATGCTTTTATTGGTGCGACACAAACTGTCTCCCATTGGCCCTTCTGACAGCCCATCCTATCTTTCTGATCACTTGAATATGTTTAAGTCTCATGTATATTAATTTTATTTCTGCCTTCCAGCCTGCTAGATGTAGAATCAAATGCCTGAAATTCCCTTCCATCGTGCCGCAGTATCAGGAGTCAGACATCCTGCTTCTTCCCCATCCCTAGCTCCTTACTTACCAGCTCTGGGTCTTTGGACAGGTTATTAAACATCACTAAGACTCTGTTAAACAACAACATCTTGTAGCTATTATGAAGACTGCGAATAATACCTGTCGGCTGCTTAGCACATAGTGGGTATCTAATAAATGCTCTGTCATTGCCAAAGTAGCAACAGAATCCCTGAGAAGCAGTAGAGTCCGGCAAACAGGAGGAGCAAGAGATCCAGAGTCAAGCTTCTTGAGTGAATTCAAATCCTGGCTTTCTCCCTTAAATAATTAATAACAACAACAATAATAGTAATAATATCTTCCCAAAGAATTATAAGACTTGAATATCTACTTAGAACGTACTTACCACATAGTTAATAATGGTTTTCAATTATTATTATAACTCTGCCTTCTATGTTAGTTGGTTATTACTTCCCCATTGCTTAACTTGTCTTAGTAAAAATCAATCAGGACTTTGAATAGGAAGAGCTGGGAATATGTATATTCACAAATTCTTGATAACATATAGCTATGGATCCTAGCTGTAGCACTATTTATAAGAGCAAAAAGCTGAGAATGATCTAAAAAGTCACCAAAGGTGACTGGTTAAAGAAGGTGTGTTATAATATACCCATACTGGAGAATGCCGTGCAGCTATTAAAATGAATGAAACAGGAGTGCGGATATAAAATTATTCCTATGATACGTTTTAACGGAAAGAAGAATAGTTCAGAACCATGTGTACTATACATTATTCTTTTGTTTAATAAGGATTTTGCATATGATGTTTTTCATGAGGATATTTCACAACTCTTTGTGAATTATTTAGAGGATATCTCTGAAAAAAATACAAGGAACTGTTCGCATGGTTGCTTCGGGAGGGAAACTGGGGTCTGGGGACAGAAGAGGAGAGAGAACCACTCTTCATTATATCCTTTGCAGTTGTATAAATTTATGTTATATACGTAGCTCTTCTTTTTGAAACAGTAACAACTTTAACAACTTTAGAAAAAAAAAGTCATTTTCCCTACTTGAAGGTGCAGCCAATTTTAGTTTGCTTCTAGAACTCCACTGGCCCATGCGAGTGGACATAATTCCACAGCTTACAGCTGCCGACTTGATCAGCAAGACGCACAGCATTGCTTTTCTGTGCCATAACATGACCTCACGACCATTTGCTTCCAACTCAAAATTTCAATGCCATTTTCAATACCATCTGGTGCATTCTCAAGGCTAAGTCCTCTAGACACCAGTGGCATGTCCAGAGCTAAGAGCTGCTAACAGGGGAGAAGATGCCGTATGATATACACTCCTAGTACATAGTAAGTTGTGAACTGACAACTTGAAAGTTTGATATGGACTTAAATGTAGGGCTTTCCTTGTCTTTTCAAATGTGCAAATTTGAGAATTTATTGCTCATGACAAATATTATCTAAACAAACATTAATCGATACCTTCATAGGAAACTTTCAAGTGTCACATTTTCTCCCTATTTGAAATACCTAGTCTTTCTTACTTTTAAAAATTGCAACTACTAATCACAGAGTCTACCTTGGGCACGCCTGACGCTGACCATCAGAATGCTTGCGTTTATAAGGTGGTGATGATTGTAGGCAACGTGTTGCCTCAATTACCCCGTCTGTAAAAGAGCATAAAACTCAGGAGAAAGATGACGGCTAAATAGGTTGGTTGATGTACTAGACAAAATGGCCAACACTCGGAAGCACTTGCTAACTGGGCATTCTCATCAGCAGCAGTGTCATTGTCATCACCGTCAATTTTAAACACCGTTAGATGGTCAATCCCAGCTCTAGGGTTTAAAAAACTGCAGGCTCTTTCTACGTGCTAATTTTTCTTTTCTAGAGCAAATGTTATCCATGAAATGAACATAGGTCTATACAGCAATTGGTAATACTTAGCCTATATACCAGGACTTCTCAAACTCTAATGATCACGTAAATCACCTGAGGATATTGTTAACATGCAGATTTTCATTCTGTAGGTCTGGGATTGAGCCTGACTGTCTACATTTGTGCCAAGCTCTCAAGTGCTGCTGCCACTGCTGCTGGTTGTGTAATACTAAGGTTATATTCCACCGTGGATGTCACAGAGAGTAAGAATGACATGCCTGGTAATGAACACAATAAACATTCAACCATATAGTTATGGCGTTTTTTTTCCTTCTTTCTCTCTCACATTTACTTGGCTGAACACCACTTAAATATTTCTCAGTCATGAGATAAAATGCAAGTGTACTATAAAAATACAAAGAGAATTTCCTGCCTATATCTACTCTTGGTCAATACAAAGGCAGGAACAAAAAACAATCATATCATTCTTTTTATTATCTTTCTAATTGACATACAACAGTTACACACACTTTATGGGTACAGTGTGGTGCTGTATACATGTATACATTACATAATAATCAACTCAGGCTGTCTAGCATATCCACCACCTCATAGCTCTGTCATTTCTTTGTGGTGAGAACATTCAAAATCCTCTCTTCTAGCTATTTCAAAATATACAATCAATGTTGTTAACCATAGTCATCCTATGCAATATGCAATAAAACACTAGAACTCTTCCTCCTATCTAGCTGTAACTTTGTCCCCGTGAACTAATCTCTCCCTACCCTCCACATCATTCTTAATAAAAAGAAAGGGCACATTTACGAGGCTTTTTGTCAAGTGAAAGGGCAAATATTTTAACCTTGAGATATTTTAAAAGAGTGATAACTGTTATTTCCTTTCTTGTCATAACACAAGTGTACAGTCATAGTTTATATTCATTCTATTTGGCACAAAAACAAAATAAACTATTAACAAAATCCTTTGTCTGTGAACTGAATGCTTCTTTTGTGCAACTAAATATGCATGTTTGTTTCTTACACAACCACCTAAATCTAAATGATTTAATAAGAAAGAACATTGTGCCTTCGTTAAACTGATACAGCCCAGCTCGTAACAATTTTGGAATCATTTGCTAAGCTTCCATTATTATTTCTCATTGAGCTAATTCCCTTGATTTTCTTGAGAATAATTGGTGAAAAAAATAATAGAATTTGAATATGGTAAAATAGTACTCTAAATTCTAAAGCCTGGCATCTAGGCAAAGGCTTATGAGAAGCTATAGGGTCTAATTCAGTGTTTTGTTTTTCAGGCTTTCTTGACTGAAATCTAGGTAAGAAAATATTTACAGTACAACCAAGTACCACATACACTTGAAATATATTTGAAAAAATGCATTCATGAGACAATACTTATTAGTCTTACTCCATGCAAGGCACTCATATTTCTAATATTTCCTTTCCTTTTTTTTTTTTTAAACCCAGGTTTTGATCTACTAAGTTGATTTCATGAGCCAGTGATGGGTCATTCAAACTTCTGAGTTTGAAAATAACACAGACTTGGGCAACTTGTGGGACCCAAAGCTGGTTTTCTGAAAGTTTATAGGTACAAGAGATGCTCAAGAAGTGAGGCCAGAGGCCGGGCGCGGTGGCTCACGCCTGTAATCCTAGCACTCTGGGAGGCCGAGGCAGGCGGATCGTTCTGAGCTCAGGAGTTCGAGACCAGCCTGAGCAAGAGCGAGACCCCCGTCTCTACCAAAAAGAGAAAAAAATGAATTGGACAGCTAAAAAAATATATACAGAGAAAAAATTAGCCGGGGATGGTGCCACTTGCCTGTAGTCCCAGCTACTTGGGAGGCTGAGGCAGAAGGATTGCTTGAGCCCAGGAGTTTGAGGTTGCTGTGAGCTAGGCTGACGCCACGGCACTTGCCCCAGGCAAGAGAGTGAGACTCTGTCTCAAAAAAAAAAAAAAAAAAAAAGAAGTGAGGCCAGAACGTGACAGTCTAGGACAAAGGCCTGGTCAGAGAGCCTGTACAAGGCCATTTCATGGCAGTTAATAGTTAGAAACCATAGCTCCACCAATCTGGCCAATATAAATGTTTTCTCCCTGCTTTCTCTAGAGAATAATGCAAGAAAATCACCTTTCACATTTAGGTTAAATAATGGAGATGAATTTAATCACCCAATTACTATAAGAAAGTAATAAAAAAGGCAAGAATGAATATAGGTCAGATTTGATGAACACAAAGAAATGTATAGGTAGCAATTCAACGTCTTTTAAATAAATTCTAATACAGTAAGCTGCATACACCTGGGAGTTACATCAGCAACACAACACTATTTTAGCAAAATTGGAATTTTTAGGGACTTGTAAATCACAAAGAAGCATGGAAATAAAATGAGAGATTTCAGTTTGTGAAGATCCATTTCACGTCAGATCATAACTTTCAGAAGTTCAAGTAGAACAAAATAATAGAGTGAGTGTAGGTATTTTTGTTTCACTTTTATAGAAGAAACACAGCCATCAGGTGTGTGAATTAAGAAACAAAAGTATATAAAGTCAGGGAACCTGAAGGAAATACGACATCGAAACCACATATATTTGCTTGGCCGGTTGCTAGATCCTTTCAAGTTGAAGCTTTAACTTGAAAAATAAATAAATAAAGCCACATCCCACTTGGTAGCAAGACAGACAAACTGGAGATAGGAGAGAAAACTATCTTTAGGGGGTCCCAGAGTAGTTTTGCCTGAAGAAGGATTGGGTAACCTTTCACATTTCCTTCCTGCACAGTTATTCTCAGATGCCATATGGGAAATACAAAAATAGTGATGAAAATCTCCCTAGTTCAGAGTTGAGTACTCTGTGGGGGCTTGAGAAGACACGTGTGAGTGGAAGAAAGTTAGATGAATATTTTTAAAACGGCAATATTATGGAGTTACGACTAGGAATCAAATTCTTTGTCTGTAAATGTATCTAAGAAAAACGTATATTCTAACAATTCACTAATAGTTATTAGCATATTTAGTATATATATGTTGGGATTAAATACATGTTTAGTAGACTAGAAGTTTATTTCACAATATTTTTTCTTCTCAGAGAGCCTCTGGCTCTTGGAAAACATCAGTTTTTTTGCTCAGCTGAAATTATTCTGACAGCTTTGACATTACATTATCATCACAAGATCATGGTATACTTACAGATAAATGAAGATTCATGGAGAATTAAAAAGAATTGATATAAGTCTCCAAAATACCAGATTAGAATATCAAAGCTTATTCAGATAAAAACTTGATATTTTTCTGGTTCGATTAATCATAACTCTATATGCTTTAATGTGGGTAAGAAAACAATCCTTTGTTTCCTCCACTCCCGCCTCATACAAGAATGGACATATTTAAAAGATTTGTTTTAACAAAGATGATATTTTAGTATCCTAAGACCTAGAATGATTTCTCGGTATGGATTTGGTTTTCTTTGCAACTCGGTCTTTCTTACTCCTATCAAAAAGAATCATATTGCTCAGAAGGATCTTTATATTTCTACAGTGGATCTTTCTAAATAGGTTGTCTGCCTTTTGAAAAGGATATTATGCTATCATACCATTTACTTAATTGCAAAGATTGGCATTTCTCATTTTCTATGCAAATGTGACCCTACAAAACACACACACATCCACGAGTGCATAGTTAAATACTCTCAAGTCTGGTAGTCCCTTACAGAGCAACATAACTAAATTGTTTGGGAGATTTTTCAAGGAAATTTGCCATACCCAAAAGACAAAAAAAATGTTTAAATGAAAAGTGAGGTTTGGGCCTGAACTTTAGAATGGCAATTTTTATTGTGTTTATTTGTTTGTATAATTATTAATTTATTTTAGGAGCACCAGCCGGAATTGGAATATGGAAGACTATGCATTAAGAAGAAAGATGAAACAGATGCAATACACAGTTAAGATCAAAGAGCCCCATCAATTCATTCGGAGAGTCAAAAATCCAGCTGAGCCTCAGAGCCCTGTCTGCATAATAAGAAAGGTTGACTAAAACATAAGGATTAAACAGATGAGCTGTCTCCTGCGGAGGCATGGGAAGGAAGCCCCACTGAGACACTTGTAAAGACACTTTGGAAGCTCGCACCTGCTCCTCCACAGCCGAACCTACAGGGGACCGGCATGGCCAAAGACTTGCCACTCATGTACTAAATCGCTAGCTTTAAGAGAAAGAAATATATGTCTGATAGACATCTTTTTATTTGTCAAGACATTTTCAGTCCAGGCAAATGACATATTAATAAATAGCCTCCATTTTTCTAAGGTGACCTACCAACTACTTGACTTTCAAAATAAGAGAAAAAATAGATAGTGGAAAATTTCCTGTATCATGAAACAGTATTTGGAATGTGGCTACCTCATAATCAATTATTTTGCCAAATAAATGGTGCTTTTCCTGAGATAATCTTGAATAAAATTGGTATATATATGCTAGCTCCATTTCCAGTCTCAGAAAATTATCATTTTTTAGTAGCATGGAGTATATTCCAATTTTTATGAATACATTGCCAGGTTATACTTAAAGCTATACTAAATTATTTAACCTGGTTCTATATAGTAAAAAGACAGCACAGGAATCAAATGCATCTGAGATTCTGTGCCTGTGACAAATGTTCCATTTATTCTAATGACCTCCCCACAATGTTACATTGTAGCTATTGATAAGAAGTGAGTCTGAATATCAAAACAATTTTGTTAGAAGAAAGCTAAACTATTTTTTTTCTAGGGCTGTCGTAAAATAGCATGAACTACTTTTTAAATGGTAAGCAAACCCTTTAGCAACATAGACCTACTGGGGAAAAACTGTACGATGTTATACATTAGATTTCAAATAAAATTTTAAAACTTTAACTTTGGGATGGATTAACTTTGTCAAGCACTTGACGTAGGGTGATCAAAATACACGATTAATAGATTCAAATAAATGATAAGCATTAGCTTTTGTTTTATTCATCAAAACAAGCAATACTCAATTTGAAATGATAGCAACAAAATCTCCCCAGAGTAGAACAAGCCACAAAATGTCAAGAAGTGACTTTGTGGGGTAGAAGCACAGACTTTGACCTGCTCCTTTGTAGTCTAATTACATCATCACTCACGTGATCAACAGTGTTGATTACGTGGAAGACACCATGAGGGACACAGAGAAGAATTAGACATGAACCATAAATAACAACATTAAACTCTAAGTGTCGTCATGTATGACGAGGGTGTATGCTGTCGACATTGACCATTGCAGGATGAAGGAATAGAAGTCTTCATTTAAGAGGTGGAATTTCACTTAGGACTTGATAAGGTAGAGACAGAGGTAAAGAGGAAGAAATTGGCTTTCCAGGGGGAAAGAACAGAGACAGAATAGTCTAGAATTCGGTTTGAGAGAGTGTGCGTGATTCCATTTGGCTAGAGGATAGAAGAGACACATGTGAGTTAAAAAGGCAACAAAGGAGTCCTTACTATAATACTACAAAAACAAGTTAAACTTGTCCCCCCCAGTCTTTCTCAAGATAAAGTCTTCAGAATCACCTGACATTCTTATTGAAAACTCAATTTATTAGACCTGCTCCAGACATTGAGAATTAGAATTTTGGGAGATGAGACCTAGAAACTGGATTTTTGAACAAGCTCAGAAGTTATGATATTTTTAATCTCTATGAGGCAGGAGGAAAACTTTAAAGCATTTTGGGAAAAGTGAACTAAAGGATATATTTTTAAAAAACTTTGGGAAGGGAAGGTTGAGAGACAGCAGGAAGAAACTCTGGGCAAAAAGTCCAAATCAGAATCCTTTATTTAAACCCAGGTCTGCGGTATTAATATTCGTCTTTGCTCCAAAGAAACATCACTATTTTCAATTCTCTGCAAAGCAGAAGCCCTTGATCAAAAAATCTAATCAGATTTTCCTGTATATCAATATTTCAGTTTATTTTAAAAAGGACTCTGAAGTTCAACTGGTATCAGTAAAACATTTCTATTATCTTTCAAAAAATCTTAGCAGTACACTACTCTGCTTCTGATAACAATACTTCAAGTATCCATTTTCAGAAGGTCTTACTCAATTCTGACCATTCGGATAAATAAAAGTAAGTCTGGGTAATCATTAGAGAAATTAGCAAATCATCCATAAATACTGTCGTATTGGTCAAAAATTAAGAAAATAAGTAAAATTTGGTTCTGGTGAAAGTACTAGGAAGAGGACAATGTATACCTGTTTATGGAAGTTTAAATTGATACACCATTTCAGGGAACAATTGGTAGTGCTTAACAAAATTTTTAATGCACATATTCTTTAACAACAAAAAAGTGCTCATAGTCTAGCTTAGAAAAGTAACTACAAAGGCATACAATGTAGATACCTACATACATACATAGCGAGCACACACACACACACACACAGATGTTTATATAATCATTAATTACAGAAATAAGTGGGAGAAAATTTACAAGAACATTAATAAGAAAATAGTTACATCAATGTGCGTACATACTATGGAAAATGCAGTTATAATCTTAAATTCTGAAAAATCTGTTATCGTGGAATAACATTCAAGACAAATAATTGATTTGAAAAAGCAAATTATAGAAAAATATGTATAGAGTAATCCAATTTTCAATGAACAAAGATGACGTGCTCATATATGTATTAATATATGTGTATACGTCTCTGTTTACAGGGAAACCTCAGTCAGCAGCAGGTCTGGAGAATGGGAAAGGAAATGAAGATAGGACTTGCCCTTTTAACACATCTGCATCACTTAGATTGTTTTAACAATGAGCAAAAACTCTTCCATAACTTGAAACACTTAAAATTTTAACTTTGAAGTAGCTGAAAAATTCATATAGTATTTGAAAAATCTATTAAACACTTGCCAAGGATTTTAAATAACTTCAGAAAATAGTGTCACTTGAAGATGGTGTGGAGTGGGAGCTGGCTTCCTTTCCTTCTGATTAATTCTCAAATTTAGTGAAATTGTCATCTTTAAAAATCATTCAGAAAAGTGAATAATGTACCTATTGATGTCTACATTATAAAAAACTTTCCATTTTAATTACCTATCAATCTTTCCATCTGAGGGAGGAGACTTTATATTTTTAAAGAGTAGAATCTGAAATAAATATATATATATATAATACTAGAATTTATAGGCTAAAGTATGTAATTAGATCATTACATACCTTTCATAAGACCATACCACTCATTCTTTAATTTAATACTATTAGGTACTTGGTTCCCATAAAATATCATAGCTTATAATATACAGGAAGGAATTTAATAGCAATTCATTTTCAAAATGATGCCTGATAGATACTATTTAAATTACTAACTTTATTCTATATAAACACGGGTTTTTTTCCTATACCTTACATAGCAATTTCTAAAATAGTTAACACAAAACTAACTTTTAAAAGTCAGAAAGTTTCTTTGAACTTTCAAACATTAGAAAAAGAACAAAACTTCATAACAAATTTCCATATAGGTAGGTAGAACTAGGTATTTCCAAGGTTTCATTTTTCAAGTTTTTTTTCAGCAATTAGTTCTAATCTGAATTTAGCTTCATTCCAATTGTCAAAAATATAAGGGGAAAAGTAAATCATAAAGTAGTTTTGGCATAAGTTAAATCAAGTTTTCAAATGTTTAACAGTAGCCTGGATACACATGTATCCCTTGCTGACTGTATGTGTTACAGGAGAAAAAACGGCTTTTCCAAGGCTATTCAGATAGAAAACAGTGATGAGAAAACTACTTACTGCAGGGTTTCATAAGATTTGATGTCAACTAGCAAACCCTACACCTGTTATTTTATTTAAGTTACTTTTAAAGCCCTGTTTTACAAACCGTGAGAATACTGAAGGAAACATTAGATCCTTGAGCAAAATTATTCTTTCCATAAATGTAAAATTAGAAAGTTCAAGAAAATGAAAAATAAAAGATTTTCTCCAGATACATGATAAAAGGAAATAGACAACTATTTTCAGAATATTTTCTGCATATAAATCTGTAAAAATTGGAGATTTTTATCTCTCCATTGTACAAATGACCTGTGACTTTTAGAAACTCTTTGAATATATAGTTATAGTTAGGTTGATACAGAGAATATCTAGAAAGGAGAAAAAAATTACCAACAAAGAGCTTATAGAAGGGAAAAATACCTGTGAAACAATTAGAAAATATTTTAAAAATAATAATGTGTTACTATGTTCAGTATAATCAGAGAATAAAAGGGTGAGCCACAGAATACCCATAATAATTTTTCTGGTGTTTCCCAAATCCACAGGCATAGTCGTTTTTCCTCATAGATATTCCAAACATGTAAACATATATTTTCGTAATATATTTAAACATTATTCAGCTTCATCAATGCTCATTTTTTTCTTCCCATCCCACCCCTGGGACGTACTACCCTGTAGCCATATGAGAATTATACAGATTAGAGTTAAAATATGTAAAGTTCCAGGGCAGAGGTTAGTAACTCAACAAACATTGCTTGCTGTGATGATTTTTATTTCTTTCCCCATCAGGAAAAAGTGTTTATTCATTTAACAATTACTACTGACCTCCTACTATTAATACGTGTTGGACAGTATGTTCGGCACAACAGCGATGGGGATAGAAGATGAATAAATAGGTAACGTGTCTAAACAGACATGAACTATTTTTCTCATTTTAAAGTTTTTTTCAGAAAAAGCAATTCTATAACCTCCCCTGGCAATGTTTTCCAGGTGTGCCACGGCCTATTTCAGCATTTTAAATACCTCCCTTTGTTTCTTATTTCTACTCATTCCCAAGAAACATACATTGAGATTATGATGGGTGTGCAGGTTTTCTCGTTTTTATTTTTTACAACCCT
>RJWJ010005170.1:0-70170 GCA_004363605.1 Indri indri | reverse complement strand
TATATGTATACCATGGAATACTACTCAACTACAAAAAACAATGGTGAACCAGCACCTCTTCTATTATCCTGGGTAGAGATTGAGCCCATCCTTCGAAGTGAGGTATCCAAGCACCGCATGTACTCGCCATCAAACTGGTAGTAACTGATCAACACTAAGGTGCTCACATGGTAGTAATACTCAGTGGGTGCCAATCAGGTAGGGGGCTGGGGGGTGGAGTGGGTAAACCCACAGCTAACGGAGACGGGGCGTACTGTATGTGGGAAGGACACACTTGTGGCCCTGGCTTGAGCAAGACAAATGCATTTCATGTAACCAAAATGTTTGCACCCCCACAGTATCTTGAATTAAAAAAAAATAAAAAATTAAATTAAATTAAACTAAAAGATGTACAAATAAAGAAAAAAAAGAAGTTCACCCTCCTACAAGGCCACTGGCTACTAAGAGGCACAGGCAGGATCCATACGCGAATCAAGGGCCCGTGTTCATTGCCATTAGCCTGTAACACCGCTTCCCCCCAGAAGCATTAGCTGTCACCAGCAGGCTGGGCCTGGAGCGATGCCTCATTCTCACACAAAGCACTCTCTTTTCCACTGTCGTCCACCCTCATTTAGGGATCATAAACATCGCGACAGGTACTGATTGGTTTGGGGCCATTAACACGAGTTTGCAAGAGAGGAGGTCATGCCTGATCAGCATGATTAATATCGCCTGTGAAGTGTCTCCGAGCCACGTGCGTCGAGGAAGACGCTAGAACCGCCTGGACCCTGCAGAGGCTCCTGGTAACGGAGGCAAGCAAAGCAGCGGAGATGAAATCGGGAGCTGCCAGTGAAATATTCACCTGGACAGCAAACCAGTTTGTCAAGGGCTCCTGCGAGTCTAGAGACAGAAGCCCTCATGTGCCCGCTCCCACAGAATTCTTTAGGGTCTCTCACCTGCCAGCTCCCCCGGGAACTGAGCCTTGGCCTGGGGCTCTCCCCGAAGGCCTGGCTTCTGTGCTGACACTCCAACCCCTCACTTTGATCTCTGGCTTGGGAAAGATGGACACTGTCTTTAGGAAAATCAAATCTCAAGTGCAGCTATAGCAAATTTTAGAATTTAACCCTTATAAGATGTACACCAAGACCTCTTTTTAATTCTCCCAACAACAAACAACTCCATTAACCCAAATTAAGGCCATAGAAGTTTAATATAACAACAGAATGGAGCTGACCCTACAGGCAAGCAGTGTGTTTCAGCACTTTCCACCTCTCCCGTTCACTGCTGGGGATTCGATAGCTATCTTGAAGGCAGAGGAGGTGGAATAGACAGACACCTGCATCTAGACCAGGAAGCAGTAAACTTTTTTGGTAAAGGGCCAGATAAATAAATATTTTAGGATTCATGGGCCATATGGCCTCTGTTGCAACCACTCAACTCTGCTGTTGCGGTGTGAAAGCAGCCGTGGACAAAACGTAAATGAACGAGGGTGCCTGTATTCCAACAAATCTGTTATAAAAATGGGTGGCTGGTGGATTTGGCCCGTGGGCCATAGTTTGTTGACCTTGACATGGACTCTCCTTTTGTAGGTCTTGAACTTGAACGTGCCTGGGGATTACTGTGGATAAGTTTATAGAGACAACAGTGATTTAAATGGGTTTTTAAAGATGATTTTAGCTATACGTAATTTTGCAAAACACTTGTTTCCAACCCTGGCCTAACATTTCTGCTGTGTGATTTTTTTTTTTTTTTAAATGTCTGAGAGCATCAAATTTGTAAAAAGGCAAATTGGGTCCTGGAGGGGTTGCGTAATTTGGGTGTGATATCAGTCCGTTTTTTAGAATTGCCTCTCACAAACATCTAGCATGGACTGATCTAGAAATAACTTATCTTTCAGGACAGTGCTTGTGCTTCACTTGCATACTGCTCAGTGATGTACTTGATAAAGGCTTTCTGGTGATTACGATACGATTAGGAGGAAGGAACAAGAAGGGCCTTTACTGGGTGGGGGTGGGAGGCACAAAAGGCAGTCTCAGCGCCTACTCCCCAATTAGTTCCTGTCCTCTCTCCAGCTCCCTTCTTCCCCACCTCCCTGTAATATAAATCCTTTGAAATATCATAATGCTTTCAGCAGATCTGGGCATTTTTATTAGATGTCAGGATAATATTTGGCCCAAGTCACAGGACTCACATTTCTTGACAAAGTATGATGTCAGTTACAAGTTCATGTTCTTGACATTGTTTCAAAAGTCCTGTTAGAAAAGCCAAGTATGTTTTTATGGCTCTCACTGCAGGGAAGCGGCCATGGTAATGCATGGCCATATCAATTAGAAGTGGATTAATTAAGCAATAAGACAGGAGCAGCGGTGCATTTCGGAGAGGTTATTGCACGGCTCATAGAGTGCTGCTGAGGCATCCAGCCAAGAGCCGAGTGACTGCCACTGGCCAAGGCATTTCAGCCATCCAAGACGTGTAACGCTCTCCCCGAAACCGGATCCTCTGCCATCCATTTCCACCACGAGAAATAAAAAGACCCTCTTATTCACTAGGTGTTATTAGGCATGGGCAAATTGACAGCCATTTCATTAGTTCATAATTATGATTAATGGCCTTCCCAGTGAAGTCATCGTCCACCATCCCAAAGCCAATTGGTCCCTTCTGGAACTGTGTCACCAAGTCATGGTTAATGTTCCTAGAAGCATGGAGCACAGAGAGTTTCACAAACCCTGGGGAGGGAGCGTGGGTCCTAATTGCCTTTGGAGACTGTTTGCACAGGAAGGAGGCCTCTTCTTGGGGAAAGTAATCTCTAAAGAGGCCGAAGGGGTGGGAGGTGATGCATGAACTTGGTGATGGGAGTGGCGGTGGCAAGAAGAGACAGGTAACTGCCAATGGTATTTGAACCACACTTTGCTCCCTACCAAGCACATTCACATGGGTTTTTCATCTGAGCTCCTTAATAATCCTTGTAAGTGAATGTGGTTCTCTGACTGCAGAGGATAAAACAGATTTGGAAAGTTTGGGCAACTGGCTTGAGGTCACAGAGCTATTAAGTGGCAGAGCTGTCATGCTGGCCCAGGGTTGTGGACTTGTGTCCATCTTGTTCTGGGCAGAACCTGGACCATGGGTGATACCCATGGGATGCTGGGCAAATTCACCCATTTGATTAACAGGAAATCACTGGATACATTTTTTTTGTATTAGGCATTCTGGAAACACAAAGATGTATAATCAGATTACAGATACTGTTATGGACTGAGTTGTGTCCCCTCCAAAATTCATAAGTCCTATTCCAGGTCCTTTAAACAGGTGATTAAGATAAAATGAGGTCATATTGGTGGAACCTAATCCAATATGACTGGTATCCTTATAAGAAGAGGAGATTAGGACACAGACACCACAGGAGGAAGAACATGTCAAAACACAGGGAGGAGACTGTCACCTACAATCCAAGGAGAGAAGCCTCAGAAGGCACCAACCCTGCTGACACCTTAATCTTGGACTTGCAGCGTTCAGAACTGTGAGAAAATACATTTCTGTGGTTTGAGCTACCCAGTCTGTGGGACTTTGTTACCGCAGCCCTGGCAAACTAATACGGACAGAAAGGCAGTGTAACCCGACATGGAATGTGATCAGAGCTAGACGAAGGAGTAGATAAAACCGATGAAATAAAATAAAAAACCAATGTTTGGGTGGGCATTAGGGCAATAAGTATCTAATTTTAAATGTTCATACACTTTCACTCAGACATTCCACATTTAGAAATGCATTCTGTATAATAGGATAAGTTTGTGTAGATCCATTTAAAATGATGAGTTTAGGATCATACAAAATTGGAAAACTGTCTAAATTTTATCTTGCAAAACTGTCTTAATTTATCTTTTCCAAAGTGTGGTACATCGATGCCATGGAATATAATGAGTCATTGGAAAAGGACGTGGTGGATCCAATAGTATGGACAGGAAAGATGTCTACAATACATGAAGTAAAAACAAAGTAGATTGTTTAGGAAGATTCCATTCATATGTACTTACATTGATAAAACATCTAGAAGAATGCAAACCAAAGGGTTAACAAGACCTTCTCTGGGTGGGTATCCTTAGAGGGGCACTTTGACTTTCTACTTGATGTGAATTTGGAAGAGAGAAAGACTGGCTCCGATAAGAAGATCAGCTTTCTAAACCTCATCAGTAAATCATGTTCTGAGAATTGTATGAATGCCCAAGTGTTTGGGAAGCTGAAACAAAGAATATATAGCCAACACTTACTGAGTGCTGTTCTATGTGCTTTACATGAAATAACTCAGCTAATCCTCCCTAAGGCCCTATGAATTAGTTACTGATATAAACTTCAATTTACAGATCAGGAAACTGAGGTAGGCCCAGAGAGGATATGCGCGTAAGTTGCCCAAGATCACATAGCTAGCAAGTGCCTAAAGTGAGATTTGAACCCAGCTAATCTGATTCGAGGACTTGTTACTGCAGTCAATAAGATGTACTTCCTTTAAGGGAATTTTATTATTTAACATGCATTTATCCTGGGTGTAGGATGAAGATAGTGACGGTGATGACGATGATAGCAGCTTCCATTTGTGCTGCATTTGTATATGCCAGGCCATATGTCCTTTGCATATATTAACTCATTTAATCATAATAATTCTAAGAAGTATTATTAAAATTCCCATTTATCAAATGAGAAAGACGAGGCTCAGAGACATTAAGTAACTTATCAAAGGTGACACAATTGCTAAGAAGTGAAACTGGGACACAGATCCAGGCATGGTTCTTAACCACTATGCTTACGGTGTCCTAGGGAGCTGGTCAGCTTCAGCAACACTATGACTGTCCTCGATATTTATATTACGTGGAAATCAGGTTTGCCTGATGTCAGCGGCAGTTCGAAGGCTGAATCAGGGACAGCTGTAGGCTTTAATGGAAGCCACTGACTTCTCCCTGTTCTCTGGGTCACGCATTTCTTAGACCTTGCCCCTAAACAGGCACCCTGCAGGCCAGAAGGGGCAGGGGTGTCTCAGCAGAAACCAGTGTAGACCAAGGACCCATGACCAGAAGTGCTATGGAACCTCTAGGGCTTTGGACCAATCTGGAGTGGCTGAATAGAGAGCTCCAATAATGACAGATTGACTTACCTGTCTGACTGTGGGCCTGAGGGCTTGGAGTTAAATTTAAGTTGATTTAAAGAAAATACAAATAAATTGGAATAAAGCAATTAGCAATTCTAAAGCAATTAGAATAAATAGAATAAAAGCAAATAGATTAAAACCATTTCTCTAGCATGCGAGCATTTTGCGGCCTGAGATTCACACCCGTTATATGCAACCCATCTGCCGTTTCCTGGATGCTGTTCTCATCGCCCCGTCTCTGGGGCTTTGTTCATGCCGTTCCCCTCACAGAATAGCCCTCTGTGCCTTTCTACTTTCAGAATCCAAGTTCTTCTTCCTAGAGCCTGCTCAGATTTCAGGAGTCCTTAGCTATGCCAAAGGAGAACATACTTCTCCCTCTGTGTTCACTCATCCTTAAACATCTCGGTACTTTGATCACAGACTTTACCCGCCTTGAACTTGTAGCATCCTGATGTGGGTAAGTCATTCCCGACCACCCCCTCCACATGCAAAAGTATGACCTGCAGGAGAACAATATTCTTTCATTCCTTATGTTCTTATCTGATTTAAAATGAAGGAGAATCTTTCATTCTCAGAGTCTGCTGGCAGCTCTGTTTTCCTTCTTACTCCAATCCCTAGACTTATTTTCTTCTTAATAATAGTAGTTGGTATTTACTGGGCACTTCACTTGCTATGTACCACCACGGTGCTAAGTGCCTTAATGCATGCTGTCACTCCTCAAAACAGCCCCCGCTGTAGATAGCACCATCATGCCCGTTTTATGAATGATAACACTGAGGCTGGCATATAGGAGGGAATCGATAAAATGTGTGTGGAATAAATGGTGAGTCTTGTGCAAGGTCACATTTTCTAGAATGTAGTAGAACTGAGATAGGAAGCCAGCTTAGCCTTCATGCCTGCATTTTCTTTCCTCTTTGCAGGGCCAGGTATATAATTGGCATGGCTGAGCGCAAAATAAAAATGTGAGATACCTTGTTAAAAAATTAAGAATTTCAAGACAGCCACAGCAGAACATTCAACCAAATGCAGAGCCTTTTGAAGTGTGAGGCTCTGTGTGACTGCAGAGGTCACATGCCCTTCCTAGTAGGTCACCACTGCCCCTTCTCTCCCCGTGAAACCGAGCCCAAACCCTCCAGCCCTCCTTGAGCTTGCATCTCCTGTTTGACTTTCAATCCTCTGAATCTTTCGTTGCTTTTTGTGTTCTAGCTGCAGGTACTTGGAATGTGGGCAGGAGTTAGAAAGAAAGCTTGCATTGCGGGCTCGAGGTCGGGTGAGAGATGGGAGCCGAAACACAGGGTGGCCAGGACTTGTTGCGTGGGATGGAAGGCGTGCTGGGTTGGGGGATGATTTAGCACATGGCCAGGATGAAGTTGCTCTTGACTTTGATTTAGCAGAGAGAGAAGAGACGGGCTAGCAACACAATGCTAAATTGCAGTTGCCTTCTACAAGCTTTCACCGAATACCAAACACAGGGTCAAGATCTTTATATACCCCCCCCACCCATTTAATTCTCAGGAAAATCCTATGGGGCAAATAATATTAATGTACCTTTTTTACAGATGAGTAAAGCGAGTCTAACGTACCCGAAGAACTTGCTTAATCTTGCATGTGCTTGAGCTGGGATGGAAGCTCGGGTCTCTGTGATCAACTCCAAAGTTTCTGCTCTTATATATTGTTCTTTTATAATCTTTTTCTCCCACGTAGTTTGAGTAGCGTACTTGCAAAAGGCGGGATTTGGGTGGGGAAAACGTTGAGCTGTTGGCTACTGATGTGAGTTTTCTATTTTCCCCTCCTCTTTCTCCCCATTGGCCTCGGGGAACTCTAAATAGCTCCTCTCCCCGCCTCCCCTAATGAGCTCGTTTAAAATAGCTTCTCCTGCGTGGCAACATGGCTCCCGGTCATGGGTCTGGTGGTGGGGAAGTTATCTAATCCGGTTAGAAAGCTGTTTCTCCCTTGCTGTTTTGTCAGGAAGGTGATACCTGAGTCCAAAGCTGAGTAATTAAACACCCTCTTAACACCACTTGAAATTAAGAGCCTCATATGCAGCCTGCGGAGGCTTCAGTCCTCTGGGCTTAGGGTAATGATTGTCTTTTAATACCAGTCTCAGTTGTCGTTTGAACCTCATGAGAAGCAAATAGAATAAAAGCAAGAAAATCTTAAAAAAAAAAAAAAAAAGCAACAACACAAACCTACGAAAAAATTTATGCCCTGTAATTGTTTCATATAATTTTGTATCCCACCCGTCACTATTTGAACCTAAAAAGCAAATCCCAAACCCCAAATGGCATATACTCTTTGGGATAGTAGCTTGGCTTCAAGTCACCATGTATTTTTTTTTTCTTGTGTAACAAAATCTCACATTGACCAAAATAGCTTACAGTTAATTATATTTCACTGGGAGTTCATATTGACTTTTCATGTCTACATTAGCAACTTATCATGAATTTTACACACCTGGGTAGTAATTTGTGTTTTCAGAGCACTGCGGAGTCTTGAGCTACCCCTGATGGGCCCCCTTTTTCCTGGAAGTGGGAAGATCTGGGCAGGAATTGGGGTTGGGCTGGGGAAACGAGGTTCTTCCTTTCTTCTTACTTGGCTACTTTAGTGGAAGTGCACACCACTCCCTGGTGAGAGTGGCTGTGAATGATAAATTCTTCCTAAATGGTTTACTTTTCTCCTTTCTTGCTTCTCCTCTTCTTCCCTACCCAAGTCAAAATCTTCATCGTCATCACCATCATCATCACCATCATCAACAGCAAACCATTTTTTCAGTATTTGCCAATAGCCAAGCACAGTGCTAAATACTGCATATATGTATTTTTTACTTACAACATCTCACTTAGGCTTTGCGACACCCTGTGAAGTAGCTACTACTTATATTTTGTAGGTGAGGAAACGGAAGCTGAGAGAGGTCAAGAAACTTGCTCGAGGTCACACAACTAGTAAGTGGCAGAACTGTGATGTGCGCCTGCGTCTTCAAACTCTAAGGCGTGCTGTTTTAACCACGGAGGTACACTCATTCCAAAGAGGCAGCCCAGAGGGAAAGGGTTCCATGGATGCTTATGGAATAAAGTCATGGGTGGTTCCAGCTCTTCTGTTCTGTAACCTCACCCTCTATCCCAAGCCCTGGTGGCCAGACAACAGCCTGAGCAGACCCTTTCTAAAGAATGTCCACTGTAGCTTTGTATAAAATAGGAAAAACTGAAAAATCACCTCATTTTTCATCAGCAAGATAACAGAGCAATGGAGGAAGGTGCCTGCCCACAGTGGAATACTCCTCACCCACTGAAGAGAACGTCCTCACTGACAGTGGACTGAGAGGTTAGCCAACAGGCTACGGGACTTGTCTCAGATCATATCTGTGCCTTCCCTGGGCTCCCAGTCCTGGCCTTCCTACCTCCTCCCTGGAATGCCCAGCAGGTTTAAGTGTCATAGGGTTAGATAGCAAGAACCCAAACATTCCCGCTACTGTGATCAACACTAAGGGAAAATGAGAGGCTCAGTGGCTACAGGTTAAGGAGTGATTTGGCCTTGGCTAAACCTGGGTTCAAGTCTTGAGCTGGCAAAGCCCCCCAGCTTTCCACACCCTCCCAGTGTGGTACCTACCGAAGCAGGAGTGGTGGCTTCGTGGTGGTCTGGGGGATAGGCTTCCCCTACCCCCTCCGCCTCCTCTGGCTGGCGCAGAGCAGTGGCACGAAGCCTGAGTGTCTGAAAGCCCCCACGAGACCACTGGGCCAGGAGAATCCTGCAACGCAAACAGGAGAGGACACAGCCGTGACCACCGGGGATTTATGATCAGCTCCAGATGGTGACCTCTCAGTGGATGTCAGCACGCATGTCTAAGTGTTTCTCTTCCCTAATGACTTGGCTCTAGATTAATTGCCCCAAACAAAGCGGATCACGAAAATAAAGGGGAACCCCAAACTCCTGAAGTGGGGTCTTGAACTAGAAAGCCAATTCAGTTATAGAAAAATAACATTAAGTTTCTTGTGACTCAGTGGCCTGAGATTCCTCGCCACTACAATGATCATGTTTCCAAGTTGGTTTGATTTGGGATTCTTGGGATGGTTCATGCTAAAAAGAACCCAGCAGCCTCCTATGGTTTCTGCAACAGGAGGGGTGGTGACAAGTGCTCCTATCCTGTGGAAGACTCGCATCGGCACCCTGAGAAGTGGTGGCTGATGATTCCAAGGAAACTGGGTGGCTTTATTAATCATAACCACAAGCTAAAGGCTGTGTGTTTTCTCTAGGATTGGAGTGAGAGATTGCCTTGTCTCCTGCTCCTCCCATGGTATAATCAAGGCATCAAGCTAAATTAAAGGAAACACCATCTTCCCGTGACAGCAGGTGCAAAATTACCTCTAATTATGAATTTGCTCGGTACAACAGTGACTCTGCGTGAATTATAACATTGCATTCATTAAAACAACCATTTAGGGTCTCACTTACCTTGACATGCGTACAGGATCTCAGAATCCAATAGTGAGTTCATTTCAAATCGTCCACTGTGCTCTCGGAGAACTGCACTGGTCTGACAATTTGTGACCCGAGACCTTTGTTTAAAGTATAAATTTCAGAGTAAGGAATGCTGTGTCTGAGTCCCAGATTTATTATGGATTGGTGTGTGATTTGAACAAGTTGGTTAAGCTTTTCAGGGTTCAGTTTCATCATCTATAATAGGAGGGGGCAGAACCATGCATTCTTTAAGGCAGAACTTCTCAAACTTTGATGTGCTACGGCAAGTGCGGGCCACAAACCAGGAGCAGAAGGATCTGGGAGCTTGTTGGAAACGCAGCTGTATATTATAATAGTAGGTGATGTTAATTGGGTACATCCTCTGTGTTAGGCATTGTGCAAGTACTCTCCATGTATTGCCTCATTTAATTCTCATGAGAATCTTACAGAGGTGATACTGTTAATATCATCCACATTTTATAGACCATGAAACCAAGGATCATGGATATAGTGAACCATACCAACGTCAGTTGGAGGGCAGAACTGGGATTTGATCTGGCTCCGTTGTTCATAAGCTTAACAACCAGACTCACCTCCCAATTTAGCTTTTAGAAAACTCGAACTCTTTCTGGGTAAAGTGGTGGTGTTTAATTCTCTGTGGAGCAGCAGGATACTAAAAACTAGTTAATGTGATATTAATTCTATCACATTCTTTCCCAGAGTTGTATCATATTAGATGGTGAATTGGACTGAATGTTTGTTCCCCCGGAATTTATATGTTGAAATCCTAACCCCCGGTGCGATGGTATTAGGAGGTGGGGCCTTTGCAGGGTGGTAAGATCACGAGGGTGGAGCCCTCATGAGTGGGATTTGTGCCCTTATTAAAGAGGCTCCCAGGAGCTGCCTTGCCTCTCTTACCCTGTGAGGACACAGCCATTAACAGAAGCTGGCCATCTGCAACACAGAAAAGGGCCCTCGCTGCGACTCAACCATGCTGACATCCTGAGCTTGGACCTGCAGCCTCCAGAACCGTGAGAAATAAATTTCTAGTATTTATAAGCCACCCAGTTTATGGTATTTTGTTTTAGCAGCCAGAACAGACTGAGACAGATGGATTAACTAACATTTCTCCATCAACGGGCATTTTGGAGTGTTCCAATTTTTCCCTATTGTACACAGTGCTGCAATAAACATACTTGTATACGCACTTTGTTGGAAATGCAGAATTTCAGTTTCTGCTCAATACCTACTAGTTTCAAACTATAACATACATTTGGATCATTTGGGGATCACGGTAAAATGCAGATTCTGATTTAGTAGATCGAGACAGGGGCCCGAGTCCTGCATTCCAACAAGATCGAAGGTGATGCTGCTGGCTGCCTCTGCACAGCCTACACCTTGAGGAGTGAGGCTCTAAGATCCTTTCTAGCTGTATATTATAACAGTAGGAGATATTTATTGGGCACTACCTCTGCGCTAGAGTGACTATGGGATGGATTCCTGGAAGTCCCCTGCCTGGAGCAGAGGATATGCGTGATACATTTGGATAAATACTGCCATCTTACCTAACACTGGGGCTCACAGTTGGAGCATTAAAATCAGAGCTCCTCATTGAGTGGTGGAATTTTGAATCCCAAATTTCTCTCAGCAAAAATCCTTACCTGTTTTTTCAAACAGCAAAATTATTTACCTGTGAAGATGCACTCTCCTTTTGATTTTTCCCTCTACAAAATGTCAATCCTGTTGGGAAACAGTGATATGTCTTAAAACTTGGGGGTGGGGGAAGTGAAGAACAGGAAGTCTTGAAGCTAGAATATGTTGAACCTATATTCGTTGAGCTCAATTTCTGAAAAGACAAACCCCATATCTGGGAAAATGGAATTGCTTGGTTTCCCTGTTTTCTCCACATAATCAGCCTAAACCTCAAAAGTCCCTGTCTAGGGCAGCTAAAACTTCAGGAAAAAAAAAGCATGAAGGCTCACTTTGGTGAGAAGACAGAACTCCAAATGGTTGTTTGGGGAACCAACTGAGATTTCTGGCTGAAACTCAAGATGTTATACATTTGCCTACGTATTTAATACTATACTCAAGTCCCCAAGCCTTCTTTGATGGATCTTCTTATTTGTGAGTCTGGGTATTTCTTCCTTCTATAAATGGTTATTTCTCTGCACAGATACACGTGGGAGAGTATTTAATTAGAATTGAAAATGTTTTGAGCATGTTAAGTACAATCTAAGTGATAAGTATCATGATCTTTAAATGCTACAATAAGCATTATAATACATGCCTAATTCACTGATGAGCACTTAGCATGTCTTTGACAAATTCTTAATAAATTGCTCAAAGGGCCCTTTAGAAAGTGTCATTTCACACTGTATAACTCTACCTCTGATATTTCTCAATCTTGTCTATCTGCAGAAATGGGAAATTCTCTTGAACATTTTTCTTAACTGATTCTGATTTATGGGCTTCGGTGGAAACTCCCAGGGACTTGTTGCAATATACTGTAAATGAAATCTGCTAGCTAGACAATTTGAAAAGTGAAGGCTGTAGTCCCCAAGTTTTCAAAAGCAGCCCATTTCACCTAGACAATGAATTATGGTATCCGTAAGTACATAGAAAGTCCGACTTCTGCACTTGGTATGTATCTTCAAGGGAAAAAGCTGTATGAATCTTACGAAGACTATTCCCAGCCCAGATGTCATCTGGAGGGTATTAAGAGAAGATTTGTAGCAATTTAGTTGATTGTTAGTGTTAAGGGCAGCGATTGCTTAGTATCAAAGTACTCAATAAATTCTCCCTATGCCAAGATCTCAAGCTTTGCAATTAAATTTGGGTGTAAGTAGAAGATGTTTTGAAAATTAATTAAAGTTTTTTTTTAAAGGCATTAATTTAAGGAAGTCTGTGGCTACATAGTAACTCTTAAATTACTTGAAAGTGGAAAAAAAGCAACACCGGGTTTGGCAGGATCATTTATTTATTTCCTAGTATGTGCCTCAAGCTGGATGTTCTCACTGCAAGAATTCGATAGTGAGTAATTTCAGTCTTCTTTATCTGCATTAAAATATCTGAAAAGATTAAAGGTACTTACACTGATGAGGTAGGTGAAGGGCAATGAGGTTAAATGGGTTGTACATGTTCATACGGATCCTGAGGGGCCAGGTTCACTGACTTTTAAAAAATTAATCTCTTTATTTTGGGATAATTTTGGATTTAAGAAAAGTCACAAAGATAAAACAAAGACTTTCTGGGTACCTGTTACGTTTTCCCCAGTGTTAACTTCTTACATAACCATGGTTATTTGTCAAAACCAAGAAATTAACATTAGTACATTACTGTTAACTAAACTCCAGAATTTATTCAGATTTTATGTGGGTTTTTTTTTTCCCACTAATGCCCTTTTTCTAATCCAGGATCAAGGATATTCATGTTACCACATTGCCTTTAGTTTTTATGTCTAAGGAGACATAAAAACTTCTCTGTGACAGTATCTCAGTCTTTCCTGGATTTTCATGATCTTGACGGTTTTGAGGAGTGTTGGTTAGGTGTTTTGTAGAATGTCCTTCACTTTGGGATTGTCTTGATGTCTTTCTCATGATTAGAGCGGGGTTATGGGTTTGCGGGGAGAATACTACAAAAGTGAAGTGTCCTCATCGTATCATATCATACTCTTCTGCTTTCAAGATAGTTTATCACTGGCAATGTTCACCTTGATCTCTTGGTTAAGGTAGTGTCTGCCAGGTTTCTGGGCCACAGTTTGGATAGGTGGAGAAGAGTGTGGCAATTGATTAGTGGCATCTGCCATGAGCACAGATTTAGGTAACAGTGGTACTCACAGTAGGTATTGCCGTTCCTGACTCTTATGTAAGACTGCCACTTTTTGCAGATGAAGAATCTGGGATTTAATTAGCAAAATGTCATGACTTCTGGCCCAGCCATTTATGTTTCAAGCTTTCAATAAACAAATATTTGCTAAGCACCTATAATATGCAAGGGCCATGTTTATGTTTCTCACTTAATAGCCTGAGAGAATATTAGGGCTTAAGAGGAGATTTAAGAGATAACCCAATTTCTTCATTATTATTTTTTTAATTGAAAAAATTAAAAATTCAAAACAAAAACAAAAACAAAAAACCACACCAGAGGCCCAGAAATTCACAGTTATGGCCAGAAGCATAAAAGGCTGGAATTCCATCTTCTGCCTGCGTTAGCATGCTGCATCTTTGCTTATATCTCCTGCAGGGGACCATTGAAATGAGCACTTTTTTTTTTTTTTTTTTTTGAGACAGAGTCTCACTGTGTTGCCCAGGCTAGAGTGCCGTGGCGTCAGCCTAGCTCACTGCAACCTCAAACTCCTGGGCTCAAGCAATCCTTCTGCCCCAGCCTCCCGAGTAGCTGGGACTACAGGCATGCGCCACCATGCCCGGCTAATTTTTTCTGTATATTTTTAGTTGTCTGATTAATTTCTTTCTATTTTTAGTAGAGACAGGGTCTCGCTCTTGCTCAGGCTGGTTTCGAACTCCCGCCTCGGCCTCCCAGAGTGCTAGGATTACAGGCGTGAGCCACTGCGCCCGGCCGAAATGAGCACTTTTTAATGTGTAAAGTAATCAGGCATCAAAAACACTTTCTATCCCACCAAAACATTTTTAGTTGTTGTGTATAAATAGATGATTTTTGCAAACAACTGTGGGCTTTCAGAAGTTCACTCATGTGAGATCAATTTCGTGAATACCAGCCATTCATCAGGTACTGGGCAAGACAGATGCTGGCTCTCCACTGGGGAATAAAACAGACATGGTCCCCACTCAAGGGCAACTAATAGTCTAGTGGAGCATAAAGATGTAAAATAAATTAAAATAAGAGCGGGTAGTTGCAGCGACTTGGGAGGCTGAGGTGGGAGGATCGCTTGAGACCAGAAGTTCAAGTCCAGCCTGGACAACACAGTGAGACACCATCTCTATTAAAAATAATAATCATAATAAAATAAATAAATAAGTATGCAATACGAAGAATGTCATGAAGGAAACAAACATGGGGTGTTAACAAAATAAAACAAAGGAGGGGAAGCTAATTAGGGTGGTCAGAGGAGACTTGCCTTGGAAAGTGATGTTTAGACTGAGAAAGAGGGAACCTTGCGAAGTGTCTGATTCAGAGGGGGGTCATGTGTGCAGAGGTCCTAAGAGAGGAAAAGAGTTCGAGTCTGGGGAACTGGACGAAGGCCCGCAAGGCTGGGTTTTAGTGAGCACTGGGGCAGCAGATGTGTCGGTATCCTACTCGTATCCCCACCACGGAACGCAATGCTTCTGTATACAGTAGTGGCTATCTCTGGCACGCTGGGTCAACATACCAGACAGCCTACAGGTGCCAGGAGGTTGATGATCTAGGAGCTGTTCTCAACCCATGATGAATGGGAGTTGGTGGGTTGACAGAATCCCGGCCTCCCCGCCTCTCGGGGTGGCGGGATAACTCAGAGGTGTGTTCAGTGGGATTGAACCTTGGTTGCCCGTTGTGATAAGCTCTTTGATAACATTTGTTTCATTGGGCTTCCCTACACTGCCTCCCCACTCTATTCCCTTGCCATTCCCCTTCCATAGAAGCTACCTGGACTCATATCCTTGTTTTGGAGTCTCATTTGGAGAAACCTAACCTAAGATGAGTGGAAAAGATGATACAAACTGAGATTGGGATGTAAGCAGAAGCTAGATCATTCAGGGCTTAGCAGGCTTTGTAGAGAAGTTCGATCTCATCCTAAGTGCAATAGGCAACCAAAGGCTCTTAAGAAGGAGAGATTTGATTAGATTTAGATTTTAAAAAGGATACTCTAAAAATATAGTTTAGCTTCACAGTCATGGATTTATAAGACATCTTAGAGGCAATCTGTTGGAACTCTCACTTTGTGGGAAATAAAAGTGAGATTCACAGTAACAGTGATTGGCCCCAAACCACGCAGTGGTAGAGGTAACATTACTATGAGTTATATCTTGTGACCAAGGTCTCCTGACTGCCCGGGACTCAATGGTGGCTCTTTGATAAGCTTGCGGTGGCTCTGACAACCTCTTAGAGCAGTTTCACCCAACACAGCATTTTCCAAGGAAAGCAAAATGAATTTGGAGTTCAACGTCGTGCTGTAGAGAACTGCATTAGGTAATTACTGTAACACGTTAGACAGTTGAAATTGCAGGGGAGAGAAACAGTTAAGACACTGGCCTAGTTATTAAGTATTAAAGACACCGAAGGTTTTTTCTGCGTGGTAAGTACCAAGACAGGGCACGATAACCATTTGCAAATATTTGTAAAGGTGCAGACAGTGAGGAGAGAGAAATTACTTAGCTTAGAACAGTGGTGGAAAGCCAGAAGTAATGAGGTGGAACAAAAGAGAAATATTATTAGCTGAAGAGTGAGAAAAGAATTTTTGCAATGAAAACCAGTCAGTTGTATTTACACACAAACCCAATTGTCTGAGTGAACCTTATGCAGTGTTTGAAGTGAAAAAAAAAAAAGAGAATTAGAAAGATTTACACAGGCACATGTCTCTTGTGATTCTTGAAATTATTTTCTCATTCCCCTACTTTTTAAATGCATTTTCCTGTATATGTGAAACGCAAGTATTTTACAACGGTAGATGCGTAATGTGGTTTGATCGGTTTGATGATTGACCAAGTCAAATTCCTCTCTTATGAAACAGAAACGTAAATAATTGGCCGACAAACCAACTGTTCTCTAATTATGTTTCACTTGCTGATTGTCTGAGGCATTAAGAGAGAATACATTACCATTGTTAATCATTTTTACTGTGTTGTAACATTTGTATGATTTTAAATTACAAAAAATGTCAAGGATATTCAAATACTGAATGTTCACTGGAAGATACAAGTTTCCAGTGTGAATCTGAATGGTTAACCTTAAAAAAAAAAAAAATCCAAAACCCACCACCACCACTGACAAAATCAGAAGTAAAATAAAAGCAAAAAATGATTCACTGTTTTACTTCTGTTGTTTTCAATGGATTCTTAATATGGTTATTACCGAATATGATTCCCCGGTAATCAAAGTCATTTTTCCTTATTTTATTTGGACTTGTTGGATTTGACAGTGTCAATCATTTCACGGCCTATTAAAGTAACCACAGCCCATCTACCCAAGGAAAACACCCTTCCGTTTATGGCGGGTCCTCTGAGGATAAGACTCCACGTTGGGGATCTGTAGCTCCTCTGTGCTGACTGGCCCTCTTCTCCCTGTTGTTCCAAATGTCATCATTGAATATAATTTCTTAGCACACTGTTTGCTTTGTCTTCTGTTAAGAGCCAGCAAAATAGCGGCTATAATTATATCTCCTTAAGACGATGCCCGTTTGATTGAGGGCTAGGCTGAAAATATACTCTACATTATCATATGAAAAAGCCACATAAAGAGCCCTGTCTTCAAACTGCAGAGTGAACCCTGCTCTAAGTGATTCTAAATGAAGCGGCCAAGTGCAGAAAAGGCGAGAGCAGTTATTTGACCACGGACCCATTGAAATATCACTTTGATGAATGCAAACACATTTATCATCTGCGCTAGGAAATGTTTTATGTCACTCTCCCAGTTAAGGCTGTTGTAGTTGTAAGGAATAGAAACCCACGCCAAGCTAGCTTAAGCAAGAAAGGGAGTTTATTGTAAGTATACAGGGGTATGTGCCAGCATTTACAAGGGGCTGGGAGTAGAATTGAGAAAACCATCCAGAACGAAGGCATTGATTCTTCTGGTCTCCCTCTGGGGTCGGCTGGGCTCTTGTCTTCACCTTTCCTGGTATAAGCACCTCACCCTTTTGCAGAAGATGGGCTCTCCTTGCTTCTTTTTTCAGGTGTCTGCCCTCCTGTCCCTGGCTTTGAACCACCTCCACTAAAGCCACAAGAGGAGCCTCAGATTAGCATCTCTCAGTTCCACCTCTAAATTCTGGGAGATGCAATCTGATAAGTCCAGTTAGGGTCCTGTCCTCCCCTGGGAGGCCATGGGAGAACTGCTTGTATACTCCAGATAGCTGCTGCTAGGGCTCAAGTCTGTGGGCAGGGGCAGTTCTCTGAGAAAAGGGGTTATTGTGGATATCGAAAGGTGTTTCCTGCAATTACCTTCAGATAAACTCATGAATTTATTAATTCACTCATCTGACAAATAACATTGAGTGCTGACTATGTGCCAGGTACTGGGGATACAGAAGAGAACAAAGATTCCCTGAGAGAAAAAAGCAGACACAATCCCTGACCTTGTGGAACATTCTAGAATGGGGAGATAGAGGAAAATAAATAAGTAAATATAAATAAAGAAGGAGATTAGGAGGTGATAAGGACTATGAAGAAAAAGAAATCAAGGAAGGGAAATAGGGAATGCCAGGGGGTCGGGGAGATGTAATTTTAAAGGTTTGCTCAGGAGTGGTTGAGAAAGTGCTATTTGAACCAAGTCCTGAAGGAAGCAATGGAGGAAATCAGGTGGATATTGGACACTCAATTCCGAGCTGATTTTTATTAAACCTCAGCAAACCACAGGATGACAATTTAAAATGTTTTTTTGTTTTGTTTTGTTTTCTGTTGCAGTTTATCACAGAAGTTTCTTTTTCTAGGGAGTAAGAACTTTTATGTTAATTCAACATTTATATTTGCCAGACATCCCAAGTGTCTGCAGTTAGGGTTCCTAGTTACAAATCATGTTTCCTTGCATTTCAAAATTAAATAATGAACAATGCCAATATTGGTTGGAGAAAACAAATCAAACGAATGAACAAACAAACTGATAAGCTCTGAGTTTCACCCTTGGAAAAGGGAGCAGTGAAGTCATACAAATGCAGCCGGGCTGGACCTCGAGGTCAGTAGGTAGCAGGGAGTCTCTGCCAGCTGAAGAGGAGGGTGGAGGGAGGGTTGGTCAGACACATGCTCCGTGGGCTTTCAGGTCAGATGCGTCTGGGCAATAGCCACTTGTATACCTTTAAATAAGTTCTACTCACTTACCATTATAGGCAGTGAGAGCTCGAGCGAGGTAAACATTCTTAAATCTTAATGGCTGTGTGTCTATGTGGTTACCATTTTCTCCACTTCAAGAGTGGATGATGGCGCACCCTTGTTCGTAGCAACATTATTACAGACAAGAGGTGGAAGCAACTCAAATGTCCCTGCGTGGATGCATGGATAAACACAATGTGGTCTACACATACACGGGAATATTATTTAGCCTTAAAAGAGCAGGAAATCCTGTCGCATGCCACAACATGGATAAATAAGTGAAATGAGCTAGTCACAAAAAGACAAATACTGTATGATTCCACTTATGTGAGCTATCTAAAGTAGTCATTCATCAAAGCAGAAAGTAGAATGGTGGTTACCAGGGCTGTGGGGAGGTGAAACAGGGGAGCTGTTTAAGGGGTACAGAGTTTCAGTTTTGCAAGATGAAAAGGTTCTGAAGTTCTGTTGCACTACAATGTAGCTATAGTTAACACGACTGAACTGTGCAGTTAGAAATGGTTAAGACGGTAAGTTTTATAGTATGTGTGTGAGTTTTTTGTTTTTTCTTTGTAACCACAATTAAAGAAAAAAAAAAAAAAAAAAGAATGATGGTACAGAAAGACACCAATGCTGTCCGTTGCAGAGCAGCTATAGCAGCCCTGAGCTGCCACCTCCAGACTTGGGATGTAAAGAAAATAAAGCCCTGCTCAGTAGTTAAACAACAACAACAAAGACAACAACAAAAAACCAAAGTAGATGATGGCCCCCTAAAGCCCACTGACTCCCAGTATGTCAGTCAAGATCCTCCATCAACTGGTCCTAAAATTTGGTTCCCCATTGGTTCTTTAGTGCCCTGAAGTTTTGGCCAATCTGACGCTTTGTGGCTGGTGCAGCCCACTCTCCCAGACTCACCTCTATGTCATCGCCTCCAATGGTCATTTGTGATACCAGTATTTGGGACAATTTTTCCATTCTGAGTGCCCATATTTATGGCATTTGACCCTTCCTCTCTTGTATTAGAACTTGGGCATAGTATCTTTGCTCCCCAACTACAGTGTAAGCTCCTTGAAGTTTGGAAACATGGTTTTAACATTACTATATCTTTCACAGGACCATTTAAGTGCCGGGCACTTAGTAAGTGCTCGGAATGCAAACAAACCAACCAAACACATGGTCAGAGATGTCAATCAAGGCTGAAATAGAAACGTATGAACCTTTTAATAACACTGAATTTGTTGA
The DNA here is from genome assembly GCA_004363605.1 of Indri indri. NCBI lineage: Eukaryota > Metazoa > Chordata > Mammalia > Primates > Indriidae > Indri > Indri indri. The sequence continues at coordinate 50,388 of RJWJ010005170.1, read as the reverse complement.
TTGTGTTATTTTGTTTCCAAGTTTGGATATATAGCATGTTGATATGAATCAAACAGAGGGCCCTGGGGTCATATTAAGGATGAAATTCTGTGAAGTCAAGTGAATCAGCTGCTTGGTTATTCTGAATCATTAGCTAGTTAAGACTAATAACACAGAATCCATTATTTTTCCATATGGCATTTTCATCATATAGACCAGAAGTTTCTAATTTTTCCCAATGTGAAAATGCCTATATTTAACACTAATCTTATAGTAGTAGTACTTTGGTGTCTGGGGACTGACACGTTGATAGAGCTATGACAAATTCAGTGATGCTTTTAAAGTCTTTTCTTGTTAGTCCATAAGCACCATCTATATATATGTGAAAAACAGTAGAATTTACTTGTGTGATGCATATATTTATTTCGACAACAATGAATATAGTACTTATAGATTATCAGAGTCCTTTCCAATGGAACCATTGATATAAAAGTCCATTAACAAATATTTATTGAATGTGTAGCTTCTGTGTGGCAAACCCAAAGACTAGATTCCATTCCACCACTTTTCATCTACATGTATTTTTTTCTTATCTCCCTTCTCTGGGCAGGAGATGAAGTCTTGCCTTCCTTAATAATACCTGTGGGAATCTTTTACTCATGGTTGGACCTATCTTATACATGAACATAGATGGTTTACCGAGAGTTAAGTTGAAGAAACACATGTCCAGCCATCTGCAAATGACTTTACAACAACTTCAGTGGGATCTGGTATGAATGGCCCAGACCCCCTTAATTGGATCTTGGTGAACGTTTTGCTCTGACTTACCTGCCTTTTGTTGATATTATCCAATGTCACACTGATCCTTCTCCATGTATTGGACTAGTGCACGTCCTTAGCTCTCAGTTTAAAGGCCAGTGCCTTCGTGGAGACCTTGTGTAACTTTACTTTTATAACGTTGTGATTGTGTCATCATTCCACTGCAGGATGGTGTGCCACAGGGAGCAGAGACTTTGTCTCACTCACATTTGTATCCTTAACGCACAGTGGCTGATCAATACACATTTGATGAATAAATTAATGAATATCCTGTGCTGTTTCATATGGAGCTCTAGGTTTGCATATATTGGGCTGCTTAAATAAGTGCAGAGGAGTCTCAATCTCCATCTAGAGACCGCTCAAAAGTCAGACCTAAACTGTAATCTTACTCAAATGTATTTGCCTAAAGCTCCCGTGTCTGCTCCTGCTTGTGACTGCCCGTGTTTGTGCAAATGTTGGGATCGTCAGGTCTTCGCTGGTACCCTATCTGAAATGTGCCTTGTCTCTCTTCACCACCACACAGATATGTTTCAATAGCTCCTGATATTGGGTCCCGTAGAATCTAAGTCCCACCAGGGTAGTGACCTTGTTTATTGGTGTCTGTGATATTCTAGCACCTAGAATAATAGTACACTGCAGGCCCCTGGAAAATATTTATTGTATAAATGAATGACTGCTGACTGATTGACTCATTTAATTGTTTGGAGGAGTACTGTGATTTGGATGTGATTAAAATGCTTCACACAGAGGAGTGAGAAGTAACCTAGCTACTATTACCCTTATATCTAGTGTGCACCATCATGGAATAACTAGACTCACTTTCAACTCATGTGTGAGCCTTGCTTTCTAAAATGCCTCTATTTCCTTCAGGGACTCTCTAAGTCCTTACATCCTAATCGCCCTAACGTCTAGTGTGCTGTTCCCTGGACACTGGATTTTCTGTCTTGCTTCAACTTCAAGTTCAGTAGGGGAAACACATTGAGGCTTGCAGGGATCTGGACACTGAAATGTGTATTTAGTACTCCTCATATTACCCTCATCAGTACTGTGGATTGTTGAGGAGGATAAATGAAGACATTATAGCTCAGGTTTGATCTCAAACCTCATTTGCATTCCGAAACAAAGAACAAGTCTGTGTTTCATTGTGATTGTATAATAGAAAGTAAAGGACTGTGGCTTATGTTACTTGGAGTTGATTTAAATTTTTATGAACCTGATACCTCTGAAAGGCAATAATCAAAATGAAACCATGGTAATTATTTTCATTTGAAAACATCAGAATAGGACCTCATTACATTCTGGTGAGTGACTCAGGAGGAAGTATGGGAAGGCAAGCGTCAGCTCCACGTTGAAAATAAATTTCTTAAAATATTCAGCAAAGTCATGGGAGGAAGTACAAAGCCAGAGGTGACAATTTTCAATCAATATTCCAAATTCTTTTAATTAAGGATGTCTTGGGATTGCAGACTGTGCTGGGACATACATATGTATCTATAATAAACAAGATGTATTTTGCAGAAATGGATTTGGGTTTTGGCATCAACTTGATAGGGAGATCAAAGCACTAGTTGGCATTAGAAGGATTTAGATACATTTGTCATAGGCAGCTGTTATGCTAATCTCATTTATGCAGTTGTCAGCTGATAGGCTCTGATGAGCCAGCTGAGTGGGAAAATCATTATTCCATCCCTATTGTGATAAGTGTTATTTATTACTGTCAAATGGTATTAATGTTTGATTCAAAGATGGGGAGTGGGCACCATCTACACGAAGTTCATCCATTCATGGTCAACGGCAACAAAAGGAATCGCTGAATTCCAGCCAAACGAACTTCATTTCTGGGTGAAAAAAGAATAATGGATTTAATTTGCATATGTTTTAAAAGGGTAATGAAGTAATATGATGTTTATCTTGGTTGAAGAGTGGTAATTTTCGTTGGCGGGACTCCAGCCTCGTTGGAGCCATCATGAAGCATTTACTGTTGGGTCGGTGTGGAAGGACTTTTCAAAGCAGCAGGTGCATTGGGGGTGGAGGGTGGGGGCAAGATGATTTATTCATTAGGCCAAAAATGAGCAATCTGGACATCTATTTTTTCTTCATCTTCCTCAGAAATGTATTTGTAACTAAATCCCCTCTCTCTTCCCCCAGGATGGTGATAGCCCCTGATTTTCGCATTCCTTTTGTGGCCTTTGACAATTTAATTATGTGAAATACCTAACCCGTCACTCACTTCATTTCTATTCCCCTTTTGTTATGATCAGATTTGTTGTTTCCACTCCATCTAAACTGATGTCTGTACAGGCCTGGTGTTTTGGAATGGGGTGTTGCTTTCTAGTTACGGTAAAGCTAGGAGACAGTTAAGGATGGGTACCAACGGCCGAGGGTTTGTTCTTAAGCATTTTGTTAAATTAACTGCTCAGCTGAGCTCTGAGTTGTTAAAAATGATTCCCCTCTGTTTGGAGACTTGCAGAGAGCTGTCCCCCTTCCAATACAGCTGCTTTGGTTAATGCCGCCTTGGATTATTTTTCTTGTGTTAAAAATACAGATAACCTAATTATAGCATCTCTCCAGTTCCCAAACGCCTCACTTAATGACTCATTAGTGCAGTGAGAACACTTTCCAGCGCTTGCTAAATAATATTCCGTTTCTGAGGACTTCATCTTCTTTTTTCGTATTTGCTCTGAAACAAAAAAGTTTGACTCAACATATTTCAGAGCCTTTGGATTTTGCTGATTGGCTATATTTCTATAATGAGCTGGTCACTTTTTAGGACCTGGCTTCTCCTCTCTTCTTTTTGGGTAGATACAAATGGGGCCAGATGCCTCTGTTCAGTGGGAGGAAGACATGGGGCACAGGGTTTTGTAAACCCTTGAACTCAAAGAAAACTGCCTTCCTTCTCACTCAGTATTGAATGTACTTTTATTGGAATTCAGAATCTTCCATTGTATGACTTAATCCACCAAGTAACCCCAGCAGCTAACACAATGCCTAGCACAGAAAGCCCTCTAGGAATATTTGTTGAACAAATGAATGGACCTTTGGAAGCTTATAGTCTACTTCAAGGGTTGCCAAATTTTTCTGTAAATGGCCAGATAGTAAATATCTTAAGCTTTGTGGGCCATATGGCCTCTGTTGAGTCTATTCAACTGCTGCTGTAGTGAGAGGGCACCCACAGACCATGTAATTGAATGGGCGTGGCTGTGTTCCAAGAAATCTTTATTTATGGGTGCTGAAGTTTGAACTTATATAATGTTCACATGCCATCAAAATACCGTTTTTCTTTGGATTTTTCCGACCAAAAACGTAAAAATCATCCTTAGCTCACAGGCCACATAAAAACAAACAGCAGGTGGGATTTGGCCCATGGCCCAGAGTTTGCCGCCCCTGGTCCAGTTAGCCCACAGGACACTAAAATGCTTCATTTCCTGTTGTCTTCTCCCTCAATCCCCACTTTCCAGCCTCTTTGGCCTCTGTCTGTTCTGCAAGCATGCCAGGCTTGCTCCTGCTCCGGCGACCGTGCCTTTGCTCTTCCTTCAGTCTGGGACACTTTGCCCTCAGATGTTCCCATGGCTGATTTCCTTCTCTGAATTTATTTGGGTCTCAGCTCAAATGCCGCCTCTTCATGGAGGCCCTTCCTAATTCTGTATTTCTAAGTGGGTATTTCTACCCCAGCCATTGTCTTTCATTTCTTTACAAACAAACATATCTGTCTTCTGGAATGTTCATAAATTCCTTGGGACCAGACAATTTTCTGTCTTTTGGACTATGGTTCTTCAGTGCCCAGAACAGTGTCTGGCACATGGCAGATGGTCAGTCGCAGTTTGTGGACTGGATGACTGGAGCTGTGATAAGAGTGTGCAGGATACAGACAATTACCAAACAGAAGACACACTCTGTCATTCCGGAAGTATTTTTGGTATTCCTCCCCACAAATCTCAACAGTCAAATAAGGAAACAAATGTATACACAAATAATGATGATACAAAATATCAAGTTCTGAGGGCCACAGGGGATTCAAAAAGAGAGAGTTCCTGCCCAGGTGGATGAAAAGCAGATGGTTTCATGCAGGAAGCAATCTTTGCACACTGGATCTGCAGAGAGGCATGGGGAAGATTTGCCATAGTTAGCATGGGTTTCCAGATACAGAAGAAATGTCCAGGGGACACTGATTCCCAAGGTTTATTTACAACTGTTCCATTGAAGTATGGAACTCATCCTGTGGCAGGAAAGAGATGGAGATGGGAGTGTTTGATTGCTCTTGTTCAAAGGGAGCCTCTTGCAAAGAGATACATTAGGATACCTAGTCTGGCCTCACCATTCAAGATCTACAACCACAACAAAAATTAGACCCTAAGAGCTTCTCCCAGCAAGTGGAGTCAATGGACCACAGGAACCAAAGAATAGGCGTGACCGCTTTTATTCTGCCTGTGATGCTGCCTTGAGTAGGGTCTGGCTCTTCCTGGCACTCTGGCCTCCTCTTCACCACTCCTGCATGCACCCTTCCCTTAGGTGTCCCTAAGGCACCGTGCTGTTTCATGCCTTTGCATGTGCTACTCCATTTTTTTTTTTTTTTTTTAACCAAGACACATTTCCTTCACTTATTTATTGGGTGTCCATAGAGCTAAGGTAAGGTAAACAGGTGAAGTGGACTGAGTCTGGGACGAACTGCAGAATGCTCACTGTCTCTAAAGAGGCTACTGTTCAGCATCAGCCAATATTTGCCATGGAGGAATGTGGGCTCTGTGTTGGCAAATCTCCCAGTATTTTTTTTTTTTTTTGAGAAATAGGAAATCTGGATTTTTAAATATTAGCAAGTAGTTTAAATTTTGAAAAGAACCACAAGATACAGCTGAGGGTCAGATTTGACCTATGCTCTGCTATTTTGCTTCCTGTAGTCCAAGCTAACTCCCTCTCCCCCTTTAGAATTCTGCTCAAAGGTCACCTCTCTTTTTTCAGGCTTTCATGACACCTTGTACATATATCTACTACAGCTCTTATCATGGGGGCTATAATTCTGATTGGACTCCTCAGAGACCCCAGGACATTAGCTCCCAGGAGATGAGATAGGATTAGAAAGCGCCGTTCTTAGCCCATGTTGCTTTGACCTCTTGTGTTGCCGCTGTGCCATCAGCAGAGGTACATGGAACTCACTACTCCAATAGATTTAGGAATCATGTTGTCAAGGAAACATTGCGGCATTTATATGTTCCATGAAAACATCACTCGAGCCTTATTTCCAGAAAAGCTTGGCTTCCTCTAAGCAAGTAGTGTGTGTGAGTGTGTGTGTGTGTGTGTGTGTGTGTGTGTGCCTGCGTGTGCATTCGTTCTTTGCTTTGGCTCTTAGGGAGCTCTTTGCCTCACCTAGAGTTCACCTCTTTTGACTGAATGTTCACTTAACTATCTGCTTTCTTTTAGTTTCCTTCCATCCCAGTGTCTTCTGTCTTATCCTGTTGTATTTCATATATATTTTTAAAGGAAACTCAAAACCCCTTTTTGACATAAAACATGATATGAATAAATAAATATAAGCCATATTTAATTTTATACTATTCTAGGTTGTCCTGTAAGTGAGTTAGTTACAGGGAATGGGGGAAAGCGAGCATGCAAGGTGTTTTTCTTGTTAGTTCACACTGGGCCTACAAATAATACTCTACATATAAATATTCAATGAATATACACTGAATGATGAATAGACAATGAGATATTTGACCATGTCAATCATTTTCTTTACATATCCATTTAAAGTGGCAATGAAATTGATGAGATGAACCACAATTTTTATCGTGAAGAATGAAGATGGGTATTTGAGGTTTTTAGCTTTTTTGCCATATTTATAATTTTATTGCTAGAGCTCCACGCTAGAGCAGTTAATGAGGATGAGTTGAAGGAGACTGAAATTACATCACATTATAACTGACACTTCTAGGATTAATTTTACAACTTGTGATTTTAATTTTGGTGAAAATGTATTTAAAATTATCTCTTGTCACTATCTCTTATTAAACATAATGAAACTTGATGATATTCTAATAACATTAAACTGTTTTGGTAGTCACGGAGGTTGGTATGAAAAGACTATTCAAGCTAAGAAAACAGTGGATCATTTTTGAAAGAAGTATTTGGGGAGCTTTGAGGAGCTGAGTATTTCATTCATCTGAGGGTAATTTAGAAGATATTCTGTATGTTAGAAGAACTGGTGTACAATTAATTGGGGAGAAATCAAGGGCATTTTAGCAAAGAAGGAAACAAGAAGAAATTGCTTCACTACTATTTTTTGTCTATATTATGGGCTGATTTTTATTATTAGCAGGCCATGGAAAGTGTTGGGTCCCCAAAGCTTGGTAAATAAAATTACTGATGTAACTAGGTCATTGCATTTATCTTTTTAGATCTTCCTTGTCTTCTTTCTTTCCTTTATTTCTTCTTCTTTCTTTTATAACTCAGGTCTTACATCTGTAGTATGATCTTCTATTTGCACCAACTTTTGCCTTTTGCCAGATGAGGAAAAAATTATTTTGGGGTAGAACGGTATAATATGGTGGGAAATCTTAGATAACTGTTCTCGTGTTTCCTAACATTGGAGTTCCAGTTGGCTGGAAAGCTTGCTGCATTTCCAACATTTGTGCTTTAGGATCTTTATGGGTTCAGTTCATTTATATTTCTTTATTCTCTTTCCAAGAAACTTGTGGATTTTTCACAGCATTCTTTTGACTCTATCTTGAGTCGCCTCCCTTCCCGGCTTTCCCTCATTCCCAGATGTAAATTATGTTACTACAACAAACACTTACTGTGTATCTGCTATACATCAGGTGGCTTGCTGGGAGTGGGGTATTCTGACCTGAATAAGAATCAATATTTGCCATCTAGGAACTCATCGTTTAGTGGGAGAAGAAATCAAGTCAACTAATAGTTCTAGGATGGTCTGATAAGTGTTGGGAAAGCCTACGGCCCAAATGCCAACAGGAACAGAGAAGAAAAAGTGTTGAAAAATGTTTCAGAGGTGATGTTTGAAATGGGCCTGGGAGGATCTGTAGTGCTATTGTTGGAGAAAAAGAGACAAAAGCATTTCAAGTAGAGAAAAGCATGTGCAAGACCAGCATGATCCCCCTCGAGTGGAGCTGCTGCTTTGGGAGCAGAGGGAGCTGGTGGATGGGCAGAGGGAGCCTGGGAAATGGAGCCAGGCTTAGGAATAGCACATGCAAAGCTGGTGAGCCTTTGCCATGCCAAGGAGCATCGATTTTATCCTGGAAGTTACATGGAGCCAGGGGACACTTTAAATGGCGTGGTGGTACCTGCAGTTGAGGAGGATCATACTGGAGCAAACTGGTTAGGAAGCTATAGCACAGTCTAGGTAAGAGATGACAGAGGGTCCGACTAGACAATGGAAGAGGGAATAGATTTGAGAGATATATAGGAGGGGGCATTGATGGAACCTGGGGGTCACTTCATTTCTATTCCTTGTCTATGTTCCAAGCTGACTGGTATTATTATCAGGCCAAAAAAAGTACCGAGTCCCCAAAACATGGTAAATAAAATTACTGATGTCACTAGGTCATTGCATTTACAGGAAGGGTGAGGGACAGGCTTGAACAGGGAGGCTGGGACAGGTAGGACAAGGGACAGGGAGGCATTGAGGGTGTCTCTGAAATGCCCTGCTTTCCTGTTGTGCTCATTCCAAGGTGAGACGGGACTGAATGCAATCTGACAACCCACATGGCCCAGGTGTCTAGTGGAAATGGCGTCAGGCAGGAGAAGCTCTGTGGTTCACTCATTCATTCATTCTCTTATCCACTCACTCATTCCTTTCTTCATTCAATAAATTTCAATAATATTTATTGAGAATCTGCTAGATGCCAGTCACAAGAAACATGGTGTTAAAAATCCAGGAAAAAGAAAATCCATGAAGATTTCAAGGCTTAAAGCAGCGCAGCTGCACACCTGGTCACATTCTACCTGTGACTGTTGAGATGGAACTTGGAACTGCATGTCATCTGTACCTGCCCTGTCCTGGTACCAGTCAGAAGCATGCTGAGGGATGCATTAGAAGTACAGGGTGCAGAAGGGGCAAGGTGGCCAACGTGGGTGAGATGCATGCTGTCCTAGGGAGGAAAGAAATTCTAGAACTTTCTGAGGTGCATTTTTCACCTTCACAAGTCCCCCTTTTAAACATAGGAGTTTATGTTCACCCTTTTTTCTGTCACCCACGTCCCACAAAAATTTTGAAGTGTTCAATAATTGTTTGCTTTTTCTTGAAATCAAAAAATATGCTATCTATCAAAACGCATCCATAATTATTCTTAATCCTGGTTTTCTTCTAAATATTCCTTATACAGTCTTTGTTCCTTTCTCTGGAAAGTTTTTTTTCTCTTCCTCCTTCTTTACTGTCCATATATTCTTTTCATAGTTTTTGATTTGCTTTCAGGTTTCTTTTTGTTCATTTAAAATAAATATTTCTCTTGCTAGAAGTCAAAGTGTTTTTAAAAAAATATTTTACATTTTTATCATGAAGAGTTTCAAACAAACATAAAAATAGTGAACCCCCGTGTATCAACCGTCTAGTTTCAACTGTGATTAACTCTGCAATCTTGCTTCTTTCAAATGTAGTTTTAACTTCCCTCTTCTCTCTACCCACCCGAATTTCCCTCTTTCCCGCTGCTTTCTGCATTTGGATGCTGACGGGTCTTGTTGGAACCTGTGAGTTCTATCATTTGCTGATTGATACTGGATATCTTTCACTTCCGTTTAGATAACTTTGTAACAAGGAGCTTGTACGTTCTTCCATCCTCGATTGCTTAAAATCTGCTCTTCCCTTTACATTCTATAATCATGGAATGTTTCTATTTGAACAATGATTTGCTAAATTTATGAGCATTTCCATAAATGAGTTGACTTTAAGATGCCCCCAATTCTACATTATGATTCTAACCAGCACATTAATGAACGGGTGCAGAAATGAGCCTATTTGCAAATTGCCAGATTAGACTTTTCCTTGTTTAACTAAAAGCTTTAACTAAAAGCAGGGCTTAAAATACTGAAGATGATAAAGCCTCCTCTATCCCCAAACATTCCTTCGTCAAATTGTGTTTTAAAAGAGTTTAAGAAAATTTTCACTATTAACAGATTAGGTTTAAAACAATGGAATAAAGCATAAACCATCACGTAAAATAACATCGCTGTTAATATAGTGTTTTAAACTTACTTTCTCAGGTTATAAAAATGTTCTGACTTAAAAATAAAATTGTGAGCTGTGATTGATGCATTTTCTATGTGTTGGCTCAGGTCCTGCCTGTTTAATTGGGCTCATCGGTATCAGCCTATTTCCTATGACGTTTCCATCCCACTGCTGTCAACCTGAAGAAAGAATTAATATCAATAATCCAGTGATCGGATTTAATCTGTAAGATTAGTCATCATTTAAGTCCAAAGATGTACACTGAAAAGAAAACCCTTGTCAATTGTATTTTCTCATGCAATAGTGTGAGATGGATATATGTGTAAAATCACACGTTACCATGTATTTTATTGCATTCTTTGTTTTAGAAAACAATATAAACCACTGTGTTAAAAGAAACTCTCTTCTCCCAAATGGCATATTGTCTACTCTTATTTCATTTCTCACATATTCAGAAGCAGCCTTAGCAGCTACTGATTTTTGTCCTTAGAGGTTTTCATTTTTGTATGTTTGTTTTAACAAGCATTGATTGACATGCCATTTTCTCAATTACTAAGGCATTGCTACCTTTACAGTATAGATGGAGAAATCAAAACAGAAAAGGAGAAAGCTGGAAAATAAAACCTCAATGCTCTGTCCTTCTAAAATACTTTTCATTCTGCTGATTCAGTTGCGACACGCATTATTACCGTAGTTTAACAGAGGAGGTGGCGAGGGAACAGAGAGCTCCAGCATTGTCCTGCTGTTGCACAGCGACTGTGGTAAAGCCTTGTTTATTACCTTATTTTAAGGTAAGTCAAATGGATCAATAAAGGAAGACTCTCAGACAGGGTGTTAGGTAGACCAATGTTTCCTAAAAGATGCTCTTCAGGACATTAGTCTGTTGAGACGTGCTGAGATCAAAGGGATCTGTGGTCAAACATGCTTTGGAAAATTACATAAAGTCTCACCCCAGAGGGTCACAATGTAAATTAGCATATTAGAGACTCTGAGAAATCCTGGAATTAAAAAAAAAAGAATAACTCAGTACAAATTTTGTTTAACTTAAAATATTACACAGTGGAACCCTTTTTGCACATAACACAAATTCACTGGAAACTCTTAGGGAAATTTTTGCTTTAAGCAAATATCTATTTTCAATGACTTTGGTTAACAAAGTGTACATCAAAATCCCAAGTGCTTCAGGATATAGAATAATGTTCAGATATACCTCTGCTCCTAACATTCATGACTCAAAAGCCCCTGAAAGCCAGTTTAAGGAAGGCAGAAATCCATCCATCAATCTATTCACTCATTTGTTCTTTCAGGAAGCATTTATCAAATACTAAGTTTGGTGTAGGCAAGGTGCAAGATGTTGGTGACATAATGATGAAAAACCAAGTCTGAGGGAGGTAGGGAAGGTTTCCCCAAAGAAGCAATGATTGGGCTGAACCTTAAAGGGTGAATGAGGAGCAGGCATTCAGCAAATGGAAGGGAGCTGATTGTGGAAGGGCATTCCTAGGGAAAGCAACTGCGTATGCAAAGACGCAGAAGATTAAGAGCATAGCAAACTCAGGGGATTGCAGGTGAATACACCTACCATTTATCACCATCTATTGTTTACTTATGCATTGTCTGTCTCCCCTACTAGAAGGTAAGTTCCATGAGATGCGGACTTGTCTCTGGTGTTTGCTATTGTGTTTTCCATGCTTAGCACGGTGTTCCGCTTATAATAAGGGCCCAATAAATTCTTGCCAAATAGATGGCAAGTAGCCTGGTGTCACCAGAACCTACTGTGTTTGAAGGCAAGATGGGAGGATGAGGATGGGATGGTTGGCAGGGGAATGGACCATGAGTCATGGTTGGACATTTCCTGGTAGGTGAAGTTGAGGCATTGAAGGGTTGTAAGCCACGAAAGGACCCGATCAGATTTGAATTTTAGGAAGTATACTCAGGTGAGAGAGAGGATGGTGGCTTCGGAGCTTTGAGACTGGGGAGAGTCAGGAGGATGTTGCAATAATGTAGGAACAAAGATGCGAAGGTGGTTACCGTTGAGTGGGGAGGGGACCAGCCCTAGTGACCGAATTGGGTGAGAAAGAGGGTTTGGGAGGAAAGAAGCGGAGGAGAGTCAGAAAGGACTTTGATGTTTCTGATTCAGAAAGTTGGAAAGACTTCTAATTATGAAAATCTTTAAACATATACAAAGTAGAGAGACTAGTATAATAAACCCTCGTACACTTATCACTCAACAATTACTGACATACAGCCAATTTCGATTCACTTCCTCACCCTACGTCCTTCACCCCTGCCTGGAATGTTTTAAAGCAAATTCCAGATATCTCATTATTTCATCCATAAATACTGCAGTATGTATTCCTAAGAGATAATAACTTTTTAAAAACACACACACAATATCTTTAATACACCTAAAAAAGGACATTAATTCCTTAATGTCACCAAATATTCAACCACTGTTTAAATGGTCTCAAAACGATGTTCTGTAGTTGATTTGCTCAAATCAGGATCCGAGCAAATTCCACACTCTACATTTGGTTGATATGGCTCTGAAGTGTCTTTTAATCTATAACAGTTCTCATCCTCCCTTTTTTACTCCTCACTGTTTATTCGTTGAAGAAATTCGGCCATTTATCCTACAGAATTTCCTAGTTTTGATGACTGCATCCTGGTGGTATCATTTATCATGTTCCTCTAACCCTTTGTCTTCTTGTACATTGGTAGTGAGATGCTATTATAACTTTCTACACGGAAGAGGCAATCACTAATGATAGCGTTTATTGGAGAACATGGTAAGTGCACTGCTAGGGGTGATGCACTAATGGATATATGTGTGGGTGAGGGTTTTTGGGGTGCTGTCAATCCCATGCAAAACAGTTCTTTGAGGTGTGTCTGGTTCCCCCTCCTTGTATCACTGCCGCCACTTTTAGCTAAATGCTTTGGAAAGGAAAGATGAACATGATGAAAAGCATCCATGTACCTCTGGAAAGCCACCCATTTGATGGATACAGCAACCTCACCCGAGTCTGTATCTTTATCAGATTTTTCAAAAGCCTTTGGCTTTAACAGGAGCATTTAATTATTATTATGAGTGTAGTTAGGGAGAGCCATGCCAGGAGGGCCTTGTTTGGGGTTGGTTAGCTGAGTGGAGTCTGCGTTACCTGTAACTGAGGGAAGGCAGGTTAAGTCATGAATTTATCACCATATAAAAACCCCTATTTTCTTTCTATTGTGTGTCCTCGGAGGGGCATTAATAGCCACCTTTGAAGAACCTGCTTAGAAAAATGTTAGCTGTGCTTTACATATTATGATTGTGGTTTCCATAGAGGCTGTTTAACTGGAAAATCCGTGTGCAGAGGGCACGTGCCCAAGGAAAGCTAGGCCTGGTATTTGTCTGTATTTTGTCCCAGTATTATTTAGCTTCATCTGCCTGGATTTTTTTGGAGAGTGAATTAGACAGCTTGGCTATCGTATCTGAAAGTTGCTTTCATACCACTTTTATCTTGAAACCCAGGGGGAAAGTCTCACCTTAAATAACTTTGTTTTCATTTTAATAAACATTTACATAGAACTTGCTATGTGCCAGATACTGCTCTAATTACTTTATACATAGCAGCTCATTTAATTCTCATAAAGCAGGCACCCTAATTATCCCCATTTTATAGATGAAGAAACTGAGTCACAGTGAGGTTAAGTAACTTGCTGGTAAGTAGCAGAGGAATATTTGAACCTGGCCTGGCTCTAGAGTCAATCCTCTTAGCCACTATGATATGTTGCCTGCTGGCACCAAGAGTCAAAATTAAAATGACATTAGGACTTAAAAAGAGCCATGGCAGTTAAGCGTAGTGGTTTAGCATGTGAGCTTTGGCACTGCACAGACCAGGGTTGAATTCTGGCTTTGTAACTTAGTAATAGCGGAAAAAGAGTGAGTTATTTACTTCTCTGAGCCTCAGTTTCCTTATCTGTAAATTGGGGGGGGGGGTCACAAATTCAGTCTCACAAAGCTGTTGTGAGGGTAAGGAATCATGTGTTTAAAGCACCTAACACAGTTCCTGGGATGTAGTAAGTCCTCTGAAATAGTAGCTGTTACTCCCATGGCGTCATTCGAAAGAAACCGGACAACACCGTGCGCAGCAGACGGCGCTGTGCAGAGGCCTCCCTCCTTCCTCGGTGCTTGGCCTGACTTGCTGAGTGTAGCTGACTTCTCTGTGTCTTTATTTAGAATATTGATCCCATGGAAGTATTGTTCACCATTCTGTTAAACACAATGGGGACCAAAACAGAAAAATGATTGATTACTAGAGCAAACTCAAACGTACAAAGTTGAGGAAATGCTTTTGCACACGTTGCCTCATTAAGTGTAAAGCAACGGTGTGCTGCCTCTGAGAACCAGTTGTGCACAACTCTCCCCATTCAGTGACACCACATTGGTGGCCAGAACATTTACACCACTAAAATCAGCAGCCACTACAAATCAGGGCTTTTGTTCCTTAACTCCCAGAAAGCCAGTTGTAAAACACCAGCACAACACTGTCACTAGGCACTGTTGTAGGCACTTAGAGTATATTAACTCATTAATCCTCTCAACAACCCTATGAGGTAGCTACTATTAGTGTCCACATTTTCAGAATAGGAAACTGAGGCACTGAGAGGTAAAGTAAATTGCTCCAAACTGTGCAGCCAACACATGGCAGAACCAAGATTGAAACCCAGGAACTCTGTTTCTGGACCCAAACTCTTAACTGCTACAGGTATCTGCCTTTCTGATCTATCATCCTATAATAGTACATTTCTAACTTTTGGGATATGAGAGGTACATGCACAATGTAATTCCAGAACAAGGCTATATTAATTAATGCATATAGATATGCATTCAACAAACCTTTTTGAGCACCTACTATACACGTATGTCATGTTGTCCGGAGGAAATGAAAAATGATAAAATGAGTCAGTGATATGTATGTCCCCACCCTCTACCCCTGGGTAATCTCTGTGTTTCCTCAAGCACTAACATGGAAGCTGACACATAACAATTGTCAAATAGATGCATCAAAGAAGGCTGCCTAGTGGCAATACCTGCCATTTTGCATGTACAATATCCTGCCTTTCAGGAAGAGAGAGGCTATTATACTACGTAGGTGTGATGGGCTCCTGTTAAGCAGATCTGACCTTTCCCTGCATAGTGTTTTGTGATTTGCTAAAGAGTTTGGCTCCTGAGCTGGGAGGCCAAACCCTAGCTTACACCTTCAGACTGCAAGTGAGAATTAAGAAACAAACCCATGAATGAATATGGACTCTGAGATATTAGAGTCCATCCTCTCTCTGATGAGGATAGAGGTGAGAGAGGAAGCCTGGGTCAAACTGTGTCCCAAGGTGAAATGTTGTGAGGCCGAGAGAGGGGCAAGGAATGTGTTAAGGTGTAGTTGATATGATCATAAAAGTTATTGTCCAATTCAGGACATGTTGAAGAACCAAGGGGATGCTATGACTAATTACACTGGGACAACGGCCATAAACCTGAATGATCCCAGGCAAATTTCAGTGGACATCACCCTATTTTAGGATCAAATAGGGAAACACTACAAATTAAAGATAACACCTAATTTGGTAGAAAAAGCTCTAGACAAGGGCCGGGTGTGGTGGCTCACACTTGTACTCCTAGCACTCTGGGAGGCTGAAGCGGGAGGATCACTTGAGGCTAGGATTTCGAGATCAGCCTGGGCAACATAGGGAGACCCTACCTCTACCAAAAAAAAAAAAAAAATCGAATTAGTGACAGTGGGCACTCTTATTTTGTTCCAGTTTTTAAGGGGAATGCTTTCAAGTTTTCCCCATTCAGTATGATGTTGGCTATGGGTTTGTCATATATGACTTTTATAATTTTGAGGTCTGTTCCTTCTATGCCTAGTTTTTTGAGAGTTTTTATCATGAAAGGGTGTTGGATTTTATCAAATGCTTTTTCTGCATCTGTTGAGATGATCATATGGTCTTTGTTTGAGCCGAGGAATTTGAGGCTGCAGTGAGCTATGATGGTGCCACTGCCCTCTAGCCCAGGCAACAGAGTGAGACCTTGTCTCAAAAAAATAAAAAAATTTAAAAAATTAAAAAAAAAAATAAAATCTCTAGACAGATCTAAGACATTGAAGTTCTAATCTTTCCTCTTCCTCCTTCATGCTTTGCCACCCTTGAGCCACTTATTTCTTATCTAAGGCATTGATCAGAGGTTCCCCACCATTTTCCTCCTCAGTGGAATATTTCTTGAAATATTTCTTACACAAGAACATTTTGGAAGAACTCCAAGCACTCTTATAGCTAAGTATTGCTGAGTTGTAGGATTGAGATTTATTTTGCTTCCTTATCCTTATGCTTCCTTATTCTTATTTTATCCCAAGGATGAAACAGATATTCATAGATGACTCAACATACGAGCCTTGGAAGGGACCTTGGAATCAACTTCTCCATTTACAAATCAGGAAACAGAAGTCCAAAATGGTAAAATGTGCGTCCAAGGTCATACGGCCACACCTGGATGGCTTCACTTGGCCATATTAAAACTGGACATTGGTACATGCTTCAAAACAAACCCACTTTAAAATAATATAATTATGATGCATGATTATTGTAGAATATGTAGAAAAGACAAGCAGGCCAAAAAAAGAAAATATAAATCAACCATCAAACCTCACATATAGCGACTATAATGGTTCTGGTGCATGTATATATTTTCAGACATTTTTTTTTTTTTTCTATTTCAAGTGCTCTTTTCAATCTGCCAACAAGTTCTTATTTTTTTCCATTTTGCCACGTGTTCCAGCCTCCCATGTCATCCTTCCACCCTCTCGTGGCTTTCTTGAAATTACAGCAAAAGGACACAGTTCATAAGTTGACAAGTCTACGAATAGTCCCACTTCAGCGTGGCCCATTGAAGCAACATGCAATCAGAAAAGGAATTTGGTACAGAGCAGAGCAGAAGGAATGTGGGATCAGGATATTCAGGGAGGCCCAGATTTCTGACTGGTCAGTTATTAGCCAAGTGAGGGGTAAGCTGAGTCCAGACACCCAGCAATCAAAAGTGGAGATTAGAAACCTGAAGCAGATAGACCTCTCAGGAAAGCAATGGAGAGAGTTCGGTAAATCGGTTAGCGTTAAGGCAAGACAAAGCTGACTTTCGCCATTTTGAGACATACTCACTATTAGATTGGAACTAATTGATCAACACTCATGTGCACATATAGTAGTTAAAACAACAGAAATCAAGCAGGTGGGAGGGGGAAAGAGGGGTAAATTCACACCTAACGGATACAATGCACACACTATCTGGGTGATGGACACACTTACAACTTTGACTCAAACTATACAAAAGCAATTCATGTAATTAAAACGTTTGTACCCTGTAATATTCTGAATTAAAAAAAAAAAAAAGAAGGCAAGGGCCCCACAGTCCTGCATGCAATTATTGGTAAGCCTGTACACACTGTCGTCTCACAGATTTCCCCACGTCTGGATTTACGAATGTTCCTAAAATGTTTACTGGAATTGATTAATTGCACCTCGTCAGAGCTCTTGAGTTTTGTTAAAAGTGAAAAGTAGAGTCCATTCAATTAAGTCGCCGAGATGTTCCTGAAAGCAGCCCCATGTCTCTAGAGCACACTCAGGGCTGGGAGCGAAAACACAGGGTAGAAAGGAAGAGAAGTTACAAAGGGAAAGCAAAAAAGGAAACGTGTGTTGCTCCGGGACTGTTGTTTTCCAAAGATGTTAAAATCTCATTTCACAAAGGATCTCTGATCAAAACAATTTCTTAATCGAAAACCACAGCCTTAATGTGTCTTATCGGTGGCCACTTTGGGCAGAAATGTGCCCGTGGTCCTGTGCGACCGCCGGGGCTGCCCTTTATCATGCAGATTGGACGGAGCCGCCTCTGCTAGCCGCGTCTGGGCACCGCGTTTGCATAATGCCTCCCCTCCTTAAAGACGAGCAGTTAAACCAAATAGTTTTTGAATTTCTTTTGTGGAATGGCTGCCTCTTTATTTAATGTTGAAAACTGAAGGGAGTCGAGGAAGGGTACTGACTAAACAGGCTTTTTAAATACTGCCTCCGTAATTATCTGTGGAATTAAACCCGCAGAACCCACATTAACTCTCATCAGAAAATGGAATTATGAGAATTCTTATTAACAGCAGCTCCAGACTCCACTCACAGTATTCACTGGAGTAATTATCACTGGGAAAGGCTGGGATTAATTTTTTTTTTTTTTTTTTTTTAAGCTGGAGAAAATAAATTCTTAGCCATTGCCTGCCTTGGACATGCAAGAGGAGACAAAGCAATGTGAACTTTTATTTTAGGGAGAAAGAAAATAATTTCGAAATGTAATTTTGCTCTGATTTCTGAGGGAATTCTTATGCAAGGCATTTTGTATGTAAAGGGATTATATGTCACCAATGCAAAATGAAATACAAAATAAACCAAAGAGCTATGAATGTCCTAAGTGCAGAAAATAATATATAATTTATGATACTTTAAATCTCATTAAAAACACTAGCTTTTGTAGCTTCCTAGCAACCAATCCTCAGGAGTCTCTCTGTAAAGAGGCTGGCTCTCCTCGAGCTCGCGGTCCAAAGCTTTAATAAATGAAGCCCATATGGTGAGTATATGAGGGTTCCCTGTGTGCGGGCCATTTGTCTGGGTGTTCTCGAAAGCCTCACATGATAGCTTATAATTTGCTAATCCAATATACTAAACATGAAAGCACTTTGTTAAACTAATGTTCAGGGTCTAAATTAAACCAGTCAAGGCCAGAGAGTTAGAGAAAAGTTGGAGATTTCATAATTGCAACCTTGATTCTGGGTAGAACATAAAGTGTTCCAAAAGGTGGTGCCGGAGATGACACCTTAATATCTTAATCTTCCTTCTTCTACTTCTCTTCTTCTTCTCCTTCTCCAAGCACTGTCGTGTCCACTTTTTCATTTCACATTCATAATGACCTTGGGAAGTAAGTAGATCAGGTTTTACTGTGCCCATTTGTTAGATGAAGAAACTGAGGCTCATCAAGTTAAGCCATTGCAGTGAACATCTGCGATGGCTGCTACAATTATTGGGGGGGGGGTGCAACAATTATGCAAATGTTCCTTTGTAACTTGTCCTGTTCTCTGATGAAGTTTTCATCAGTCTGAAGCAAAATGGAAAAGAGGACAAGCAGTGAGTTTTTCCAATAAAACAAAGAAATGAACTTTTAAAATGGAGATACCTTGGGATATTTTCTTTCTATTTTTTGATAGTAAAATGACCTTTATATTATACAATAATGATGGTAGTAGATGGTAATTGCTCTTTGTGTCTTTGGCAAAATTAAACGTTGGCAAACACAGGTTGATCTCCAAAGCATTAAAAATTTTGCTGGTTGGTGAAATCTCAACATCTTCCCCCCATTCCCTTTATTTTTTTAACTAATAAGAAGAATGGGGTTCAGGGGTGTTCATGTCATCCCCACAGCAAAGGGTGGCATAGCCAGGCTTAGAGCACAGGTCTCTGTACTTCCAGGTCGGTGAATACAGTGGAGGGAAAATAAGCAGCATCAATTTTTATTTTAGGGGAAAAATGGAATTTTTAAATGGGCTTTTGCTTCAGTGTCTGAAGAAATTTACAATGCATGGGCTTTGCTTACAATGAGACTATAGGGCAGAGATGCAAAATGAAATAGAAACTAAATCAAGGAGAAGTAAGCATCTGAAATGCTAAATAGCACCACAAATGGTCTTTGGGAGCAGCAGACATCTGGTCACATTGTCTATAGAAAGAGGCCAAAGGTGACTATCCTGAGTCTTTAGAATTGGAGGTGGCATTGCCATTTTTTATTTTGAAGAGCAGGAGTCTTAGAGAAGATGACTTCTCTGCTCAGATGGCATTGGGACTGCCCCCAATCTGGCCAATTCTTCTCTATGGCTCCCTCTTGCCCTCGAAGGTCCCTAAATGCTACCCTGTGGGTGGGATGGAGTTGAGGCAGTCCATGGGCCTTTATCTTAAGGCCGTGGTTCCCAAACTGTGTGTCAAGGAACACTAGGGCACCACAGCTAACTCACAGGGGCACTGTGGGATTTTTACCATTTTTGAAGAAACCAATGATAGTTGGCATCTTTTGGACACTGTATAAACAATTAGCTTTAGATAGTTAATATTAGAGTGTGCTACATTCCTTTCTGTGAAGGCCTATCTTCATGAAGTGTGTTTTTTTTTTTTTTTGACAGTTACTGTGATCTAAAGAAAGAATTGTGTGAACAATGATGTGTGGAATAGAAAATAAGAGTGGTGGTGTCTAATCTGATCCCAAGGTTTAAGAAATTGTGCAGTGTCCAATGAGTGGCCTGCCTCTCATTAATAAGTAGTTGCGGGTATAAAAGGATGAAATACAAATTTATTTTTTCTTTAAATTTATTAGCAGACTCCAAGGGCACTGTGAACTGAGAAAGTTTGGGAACATTCTAGGTGTTGTTTAAAGATCATGGAGGGGGCTTCAGGTGAATGTTTGTGGAAGGAGGCTAATGAGGTCTCCAACTACCATGACACGAGGCACAGACAAGTGGTTTTGAGCCGTGTGGCCTGGAGCAAGACACACCCCTTCTCCAGTCGTGTTTTTCTGTCTACGAAATGAAAGGACCGCACTAGGTCAGGGACTCCTGTTGCTTCCTTAGTCCCCTTTCCCCTTTCTTCGGGTAACAGCACTTCAAATACTTCCAGGGAGCCACTTCTTCCCCAAATGTTTTCCATGGGGGGCTGACTTCTTCTTGAGTCAATGACTCCTTCCTTGACCAGAACAGGACAATGCAGTGTAGCACATCCTTAGTCACGGTGGTTGAGAGTTGGGCACATGAATCGAGTCAACAAGAGAAAAGAGAAGGGCTTGGGGAGACCTTGCCCTGATCACATTATTTGAGCCCCTGGATCGGGTATTTAGGAAGATTACAGATAGACAGATGGACAGATAAAGTGGTAGGTAGCTAGCTAGTCACCCCCACCCTCCTTAAGGTAGTTTGTTTTGTCTTCAGATTGTGCTATGTGAAAATTCCTGAGCCGATCACTTTGACCAAAGGCATGACATGTTCTGATTGGCCAAGTCTAAGACACGTGGCCCCCATCGCAGCTGGGAGTGGGGTCAACTTCACTTGAAGCAAATGGGCTGAGAGTGGAGGAAAGGTGGCATCGGTCAGGGTCCAACCAGGAACACTGAAACCACTTTGAGTCTTTAAAACAGACGTAATTTCATGCAGGAAATTGGTCACACAGGTGATGGTGGAGTTGAGAAGCCAAGGGGAGATGATGAAATAACCTTGAGATTAACAAGAGCAGGATGTTGCTACTGCCACTTGCTGGTGGCACAAAGGGAGGAAGGAGGCAGTGTTCCTAGAATCCAGGGGCCAGGACCACCTGGAGGAAGCAGGAACCACAGCAGAGCCTGTCTGGCAGGAGCTGAAGCCATGGAGAAGATGCTCCCACCCAAGGCTGAGAGGGACGGGGAGAAACACCCCAGCTTCTACCTTCCTCTGACCTCCAGTCTCCTGGCATTGCCTCTCATTGGCTTAATCCACTCACAAAACCAGCTGACTCAGGGGCCTGGGAAATGCAGCTTGGAGGGATCAGCTTTTCTGAGATGTAGAATAAAGCAGTGAAAGGTGATGAGTGGATCTGGGTGCAGACAAGCTAAGGATTGGCACAGGATGGGTTCCCGAGAGGAAAATTAGGGTGCTGTAAAAAAGGAGAAGCGTTGCAAATATAAAAATGCTTCCTACAGACAGGCATTTTTTTTAAAAAGGAGACATAGCTGTGAATAATTGAGGAGAGTCTTACCCAGTAAGCAAACTTTAGCTTAGGGATCCAAAGCACACTTTGGATTAGGGATAGACTTTGGGAGGGGTCGTTCGTGGCAAGTGGAGCATGGTGGCTGGGAATTCAGGAAAACACAACACATTAGCATCCATGCTAACGTCACTGAAGTCTGTTCACATCTTGGACTGGGGTTCCAAGCCAATCTCTGGACCAAAATTAGCAAAAGCAAAGCAAGGTCACGGCATGCCTAGGCTGAATGGAGATACCCAAGGCCGCTGGCCAAGACAAGAAGGCCAGGGAACAAGAATAGGATCCTGGGATATAGAGTAGGCTCAGACCTGAATAACCAGCAGTAGTGACTTGAGGCTGAATTTGAGGATGATAGACTGTAGCTCCTTAAATACCCCATGCCGGCTCAAGGCTGTGTCCAGCTGAGCTCACAGATGTAAGTCAAGTGGCTCTAGGTGTGGAGCCAGAATGAGGCAAGACTATGGTAGTGGACACCTGCTATTTTTGCTGACCTAGAGGTCATCCCTACATTTGGTAACAACTCTAATTTTCTTTGGGGAGCCACCCCTCCTGTCTCAGTCTTTGGAGTGAAACTGACCCCAGCCTCTGCTCCAGGAGTGGCCGTAAGAATCAGGCCTAAGAAAGCTAACCCAGCCCACCCCCAGCCACAGTGCTTTGGGATGGACATGTGGTGCAATTTCATCCAGCCTCAGATTTGTCCAGTGGTATTTGAGTTACACACTTTTACAGAACAGTTGGAAAAAAAGAGACTCTGCCAGATTTGGAGCTCTAAGGATGTTAATCTGGGTCTGGCTGGGGTCACCACATGAAGAGAGCTTGAGCAAGAGTGAAGCCAACACAGAGAAAAGCATGGTCAAGAGAGGACGAGGACAAGAGGTGGGACCCACATCCTAAAGCCCTGCTGGGGCCCAGGGGACAGGGTAGCTATGTCTTAATGCATCCAGACCTTCCATTTGAGACAGAAGAGACTTCAGATATCAGCTTATCTCTCTCCCTCCAGCTCTGTAGCAAAGAGGCATCGGTAGAGGACCTCCTGGAGACAAAGGGGGGGGGACTAGATGGGGAATGGGTGATTCCTAGTGGTCTCCCAGGTTACCCCTACCTGAACCTCAATCTTTTCCTTCAGAATTAGATTTTAAGAGAGGGAGGGAGGGATCAAACCAGTTTAGCAGCCTCTAATTGGATAGAGAAGCTACAAAGACTCTGTGTGGGGGGTTCGGGGGATGGGAAGAGGGGCAAATATGCAGAGATGGATAAGAAAAGAGCCTACCCTGCCTTTGGGGAGGTCATAGTCTAATAAGGGAAATAAACAAGAGGGTATAGTATGAATTTATGCACAGCACAACAGAGTATACAGTGGGAGTTTTCCAGTTATTTGAGCTGCTTTTTACCCCCACTTTTGCTGCAGACAATTTGAGTTTTGTTTTTTGCTCCATCACAGCAGGAAAAGTAGTACTATGTGCAACCTTTCATTATTGTTTGCACTTCCATTTGGTTTTCATGTGAAAAACGGGTAGGAGGATTGAAATGCCAAGTTTCCTCCAAATACCCAGTGTTTTCTCTGAAATTGTGTTGAACTTTTTCTGGGCTTTGATAGACATGATCGCACATGGAATGGGCATGTTGGCTAATGCCCTTGCTTGTTGGAGAGAGCCCGGTAGAAGTGGCTACATTTGCAGTTTGGATTAATCAGAAATAGAGAGGAAGGCTGTGGAACTCTGACGTCCCTCTGTGCTTCATCCTCCAAAGCCTTGGATGTGTCCTAACTCAGGCAAATCTTTGTTACAACAACATGTTCGAAGCTTATCTGTGAGGCCGGTTCAATGAAGGAATTTTGGCTAAATTTTTTTTAAACTTAATTAATAGGTTGATTGCTGAATTGAGCAAATTAATCAATGATTTGGCATCCTGTGGAAACGATGCCTAAAAGACAAAAATAAAGTCCTTGTTTAAATTTGTGTCTAGGGAGTCTGGCATGCTATCCGTGGTGTACTCATGAAAATATTCCCTGCAGGACGAACATTGCCCTAGAACATGAAGAATTTAGGCTCGACCTAACAGAAATCAGAAAACTATGATTTTTAACTATTACTATTGCATTAGGACTGTTTTTATTACAGTGGACAGAAACCCTGCTTGATTTGGCTTAAGCAAAAAGGGAATTTATTGTAAAAGATACTTGAGTGTCTCTGAGAACCCACACACAGATTGTGTTTGGGGCTATGAAACAAATGGAACCAGGGTCTCAGATATGGCTGTTAGATTTCTTGTCCTGGTTTCTCTCTGTTTGCTGACTTCATTCTTTTCATGCACAACAGGAACTTCTCCCACATAGGAGAAAACACAGTCACAAGTAGATCTTGATTTTTGCGTCTTATTACTTCAGCCACCCTCTGGGTCTCAAGTCTAAAAGTTCCAAAGAAGGGCTTTAATTGGTCCATTAGGTCTTACTCCCGGACCAATCAGCTGTGTCCAGGGGCAGGTCACATGCCCAAAATGGCTGCTCCCATGATAACCCCAAGGACTAGAATGATGCAGGTTGGTAATGGGGAAGCTCCCAGATAATCAGAGAAGCTGGGCAGAAAAAGAACAGTATGGCTGTGCAGAATGACAATGTGGTTCATGACACATTCACCACCAGGCCCTGTTTTATTGTTTTCTATTGCTGTGTAATAACTTACCGCAAACTTAGTGGTGTAAAGGAAAACCTATTTATTAACTCACAGGTCCGCGTGGGTCAGAAGGCTGGACACGGCATGACTTGGTTCTCGGAGTTTCATAAGCCTGAAATCAGCTTGTCACTAAGGCTCTCACCTTGAGAGTCTCTTCCAAGTTCACATGGTTGTGACAGAGTTTAGTTTCTTGAGGTTGTAGGACTGAGGTCTCCGTTTCCCTGGTGGTTGTCAGCTGGGGGCCACTCTCCTAGAGGCTCCATCTTCAAGCTAGCAATGGAGAACGTCCCTCCTGTTGAATGCTTTTGATGCTTCCAACTCTCTTGCCAGGAAGGGCCCCACCCCTTTAAACATATCGCCTGATTAGGTCAGGCCCATGAGAATAATCTCCACAAGTTAAGAGTGAAGCCCTTCCTAAGACTGACACCACTTCAGATGCTAGCTGCAAGTGAGATCCAAGGTCATCCATACTTCTGATTGACTGGCTATAAATTTGGGGGTTCCCACAATCCCCTCAGGTTCAATAATTCACTAGAATGACTGGCAGAACTCAGGAAAGCAATATTTATGATTACAGTTTTATTATGAAGCATATAGAGAGAGTGAGGTCTGGGAGGGAGTGTAGAGCTTCCACGCCCTTTCCCTCACGGAGCCAAAGGTGCGTCACTCTCCAGCACATCCGTGTGTTCACCAGCCAGGAAGCTCCACCAAGCCTCAGTGTCCAGAGTTTTTATTGGGGTCTTGTTATAAAATCATGATTGATTAAATCACTGGCCACATGATCAAACTCAATCTCCAGCCCCTCTCTCCTCCCTGGAGGTCCAAATTTCCAGGCTGGTCCAAAGTTCTAACTCTCTAATCACATACTTGGTCTTTCTGGTGACCAGCCCCATGCTGAGGCATGAAGCGGACTGCTCATTAGCATAACACAACGTTCTTCTCACTCAGGAAATCCCAAAGGCTTTAAGAACTCTAAGCCAGGAAGGAACCCAGGACAAAGAGCAGATAAATTCTTTATTATACCATAGGGTTGTCATAGAATTCTGCCTGCCACACCTGTTCTGTCTCATCTTTACCTCCTGAAGTCCTTCGGTGCATCCAAGATGCCGCCTCCCTTATGAGCCTTTCCCCATCACCTCAACTGGGTACGCTCTTTCCCACCTTCAAACTGCTTTAAAGATAGTTTTTTTTTTTTTTTACTTTACCTCCATTACCACAAATTCTAATCCTTGCTGTAAGTTTTCTCTCTATAACCGGGTTGTAAGTTACATGCAAACACAAACTGCTTATTTATTTAAATCACTTCATTGACTTAAATCTAGCAAGAGCTCTGAAAATATTTACCAAATTAAATTAAATATTAGAGGTGAAACCACCTCATAAGAAAGTGTTCTTGAGATTAGATAACTAAATTATTTGAGATGGATCTTAGGATAAACCCTCCATGAAACCACCCTTTATAATATTGGGCAAGGGGCATGGCACCATGGCAGTATACTATATTTTTTTCAGACTCGATTTATTTCCCTGCCATTTAATATATCATAACCAGATCTTAGGGGAGGTCTAGGAAGCCTAGGAGAAATCTGTAAATTCTTTCATCAGTTTTTCAGGGGACTAGGAGAATATGCCGTATTTGCAAGACTGAAAAGCTGGATATCATTCCAAGGGAAGAGCCCAGAATTGTTAATTCATATGTAGTATGCTCATATCACACCACTTAGCAGGAGGACAGGAAGCATTTCTACAGTTTATTGGGCTTGCAGATTCTTGACACATCTTGTAGAATCCCAGGAATGGTTGTGATTTCATCAGGGCAGATAATCAGGATTATAGGTGAAAGCATTAGGAAGAGACATTACCGTGTATCTACGGTCACAGTGAGTGATTTAGATGTTTCCATTTTCTTTCTCCAGGAAAGAGCAAAGCTCTCATCCACATAATATGGTGGATTCACAATAGTCACTGCCTTTATCTCTTCTTAAACTTTTGCATTTCCCTCTCCCAAACTGTGTATTTTCTATCTGCTTTCATATCTGTTCTCAGAAACGACTAACCACAGACTAAGAATGTTCTATTCAAATGAAAGATTAAAAGCAAGTTAAAAAGCCCTTGCCCCCAACAGTTGGAAGCAACATCCCAGTTTTAGGTGTGTCTCATGAGGACCAAGGCAGTGTCACAAGCTCTCCTTGGGGGCTTCAGTCTGTCATTGTATTGTTCAGTGCCCTGGACACTGTTACATTTTTTCCAGGTGAAAATATTAGGTGATTCTGGTGTAGACACTGTAGTCTCCTAATCAGGATTGACCATGATTTCTCAAGCTCTGAGCTCCCTTTCCAGTCTCTACTTCTGGCAGTTCTTGAAAGTTCCTCATAATCCCTCCCCTTTGTTTCTCTCCAAGTCTATTTACCATTTTTACCGAGGGGTGTTTGCTCTATGTGCTGTTACGGGGTCCAGAGTGTCTAATTGACAAATTACGTTGTGCTTTTGGTGGCTTTAAGTAATCATTTAAAATAAATAAGATCATAATTATCAGTTTTCATTTACCCATTTATTAAGTAACAATGTTCACACTGAGCAGTTTGATTTTGTGTTATAATAAGGCAATCTCTACATGATGACAGATGGAGTTTCATTTTGCCGACATTGTGCTAAAGTGCTTTGAGTTGTGATGTGTTTGATTTTATTAGAGATCAGATTTAACACATGCATGCTACATAACTGCAATCGCATTCCCATTTCTCATCTGTAGGAGAAAATGAAACTGTGATGAAATGTAATATACTCACCCTCAGGCAGAACTAGTGGGACTGGGAATTGCAACATAATAAATCTAATGGATATTACACTATAGGACCCTAGAAATTTACTGTTATTATGTTCAGGGAAGGAACTCGGTTTTGTAAAACTCACTTTTATTTCACTGGCATCAGTGCAATTTCACATTATTTAACTGTTGTGTCCCAATAGCAGAGATGGTATCTATAGTGTTGAAAAGGAAACTTGCCCACCAAAGAACACAGGGGTCTGGGAACCCAGAGGAGAAAGCGAGGGGAGAGCAAACAGTGAAAAAATTGCATTTACCAAATGCAAATCACCACAATGGCATGTCATTAACAATGGATTGTTGGGATTGTCAAATTCAGCCTCATCGAGCCACGCTGTCAGTGTGGCACCCACTGGAGGAAGACATATCCGTAAAAGCTTTGACTATGATACTGAGCCCTTATATTCTCAGCCCTCCTTACTGCCACCCCCTGGGGGGAACAGGAAGCTAAGTTAATTACACATCTAGTTATTGATGTGACTGTGGATAGAGCCTTTCCCTAATGAAGCCATTGTCAAGTGAAATTCCAAAGGTGGAGGTAGCTTTCAGTGCTCATGTGCCAACAGGGTGAATCCCACGGCTTTCCATGGCTTACTGAAGGCTGATGCAATGGAATCTACTCTGCTCCATGCCAACAACCTCCCAAGTGGTCTTCCTGCCTCCAGCTCCACCTTCTGTTATTCATCATAGATGCTCTCCCAGCCCCCTTACTCATCCTAAGTGACTGCTTTCACCATGTCGCTTTAATGCTCAGTAACTCCCCATTGCCTGGCATTCATATCCCTCTTAATGAAGCTCTGGTCTCACAATTCTTTAAAATAAACCTGTTATTCCAGCAAAGGTTGTGTTTTCATTGTTCTTCAAACACGGCAAGCTCATTTCCTTCTTCATTCTGGTGTGGGGTTCTTTAGGTTGCAAGTGACAAAAATCCAACTCAAATTTGTTTAGGTAAAAGGGGAAACTCTACAGGCTCACAAATCGAGGAGGGCAGGGGTGGCTAGATTCCTGGAACAATGGAACTAGGAACCAAAGTGTTTCTCAGATAGTCTCTGTCAGTCTCTGCCTCTACCTGGTTGTGAAGATTCAATCTGATAGGGGCTGTCAGAGGAGAGGAAGTGAAACTGTCAGTCTTCATGGTTTCAGGTTCAAAAATTCCAGGGAAGAGCTCTGATTGACCCACTTGGTGTCAGGTGACCATCTCTGGTATAATGGTAATAGCCAAGAGGTTGTCAATAGCCCTACTTGGTCTAGGGTAAGTTTTGCCCATAATAATTCTCACCAGGAAGGTGGGGTCTATAACATGGTTAGAATAGGAGCACAGAGCACAGCCCAGGATGCTGCTCTTGTATTCTGGGCAGTCAAAATAATTGATGCATACACCAGTGCCTGTTTATGAGATTGCCACCACCTGCTTTGCTCATTCACTTCCTTCCTCTCATCCCAATCTGACCATCTGCCTTACGGAATAAAAGGTCAAGGTTAGGAAAAGAAAGATAACATTTGAATGCCTATAAAATACGCATGTTATCTAAAGTAATCCACACAACTGCCCTGTAAATATGGTACTATTATCCATATTTTGCAGACGAGCTTAGAAAAGCTATCTACCTGGATCAGGGGTCATTCAACTAGTAAATGGCTGAGCCAGGTTTAGAAACTGGCTTTGTTGGACTCTGTTCACAGTTCTGAGCACGGAAAAAGGATTCAGTTCTCTGGAGCTGCACTAGAAAAGTTTTAAAGTACCTGATATCTTGTTTATATGATCCAAAACACATGGTTGATTGAAAACATGTGACTATTCAGTTTTCTCAATTTTACATTCAGGTTACTTAAGTGTAGGCAGATATGGTGTCAGGGTAAATTTTCAGCGGTATTTCCTCAGGAGAGGACTAGTTCTAACCATACATCATTCCTTCATCCAACAAGTATTTATTGACACCTTCCGTGTAAATCAGTTAATTACCCTCACACGTCATCTTCTTTTTACACTAGATTTTATGTTTTGACATCATTTACATTCATGCATGTGGCCTCAGTTACATTCAAACTGGACATCTCACTGTTTTCTGACTCTTCCTGCCTCACTTTTGCAAGAGCAGTTAGATTTTTCTGCTTACAACACGTCCCCCCTCCCTTCTGCTGGTTTAAATGCTGCCGATTCTTCAAGGCTCGATTCAAACTCCATTTCCCCTCTGACCCTCCCCACCCTGCTCTGCCCATCTCAGTGATGTTCTCACTCCTCTAAATACAGTATCGAAGAAATTACTTGATTTTATTTAGCCTCTCAAGCCAACATATAATTGCAAGCTTCTGGAGGGCTGGAATAGTGTCGTGTTTTTCAGGATCCCCATGGCAACCATGACAGTGCTGGGTGCATAGCAGGTGTTCACTAAATGTTAAGATAAGAAAAACTCACGTATTAATATTAAATTATTTAGAGAAATGCAATGGATTCCTATAGACTGCATACAATGCCTTTGTAAACATTAAAAAGGAGTATTAATATAATGTAATGATAAGAGTACAGACTTTGTGGTTAAGGCAGGATTTGAATTCTGGCTCATGTCATTTAGTTGGTGCAGTCTCAGGAAAGCCTCAGTTCCTTCATTTGTGAAGTAGAGCTGAGACCTGCTACTTCATAGAGATTTCTGTCTTCATGAGATGCAGTTTATGAGGTGCTTGGCCTAGTACCTGACGCATCATTGTGCACAATAGTGGGATAGGCGAGGTTACCCGAGCATATGAGTGCTGCATAAAAATATACATCCCAATTAATTATATCAGGATAAGCTTTAAACCAATTCGATGTGTAGTTATTATATGTCATTACATTATATTACATGTTATTAGTTTCCTTATTGAACCCTCAATGTGAGAGGTGGGTATGGGGAGGGTGACTCCCCTAGATAGGGTTGGAAGACAGGCTTCTCGGGAAGTGACATTGCCTCTAGACCTGAATGACAGGGAATCAGCCATGTGACAGTCTGGAACAAAGCATTCCAGACAGGGAACAGAAAGTACAAAGGTCCTGAGGCAGGAATATGCTTGAGGTACAGAAAGCAGGTTGGAGCTTAGTGGGTGAGAGGGAGGTAAGTGGAGGAAAGACTGCACAGGGCTTGTCAGACCTTAGTAACAAGTTGTTTTTTTTTTTTTTTGGATGCTGCACCATGCTGCCAGTGTGATTATATATATATATATATATATATATATATATATATATATATATATATATATTTTATTTAAGCATATTATGGGGGTACAAATGTTTAGGTTACATACATTGCCCTTGCCTGCCCCCATCCGGAGTCAGAGCTTCAAGCATGGTTTTATTCCTATTTCAGTAAGAAGCCATAGGAGGGTTTTAAGCAAAGGAGTCATCTGATAGTCAGTGTGCAAGGTGGGCCCTGGTGATCCTTGCTCCTTGGTATTCACAACCTCCCACATTGAGTAAGACAGACCTGTAACTAACAGGTGATTCTGCAAATGGCAGAGTGTGACTTTTGAGGCCAGGCTGTGAATGATGTTGGGGTTTCTGCTTTTCTCTCTCTTGGTTCATTCACTCTGGAGGAAGACAGCTGCCATGCCATGAGTTGTCCAAGTAGCTGTAGGAGAGCTCTGTTTGACAAGGAACTGAAGCCTCCTGCCAATAGCCATATGAATGAACCACCTTGGAAGTGGATCATGCGGTCTCAATCTAGCCTTTGGATAACTACGGCGCTGGACAACATCTTACCTGCAACCTCAGGAGAGACTTAAAATCAGAACCACCCAGTGAAGGGGCTCTCAAGTTCCTGATCCTCATAAACTGTGTGAGATAGCAGATGTCCGTTTTTCAGCTTAAGCTGCTAAATTTTGGAGTAATATGTTCTGTAGCAATAGGTAACTAATTCAAATAGTATCATTTGATTTCGATTTTCTACGCTTGGGCTGCAGGATGGACGTAGAACCTTGGAGGGGTAAAGAGTAGAAGCAAGGAGAACATTGGCAAGGCATGGTAGGTTTCCAGGTGAGTGATGGTGGTGGCTTGAACCGAGGGGGTTTCACCAGGGGTGTGGAGAAGTGGTCAGCCATGGCGGAGCTGTGTGATCTGATCATGGGCTTACTGATGGGGCTTTGGGGTGTGAGGAGTCAAGGTTGACGTCTTTATTTTGGGTCTGGGAAATTGGGAAGATGGTAGCGCCATTTGCTAAAACAGATGAATCAGTTTGGAGAGACAAATCTAGACTCCACTAGGCATGAAATAAAGATTGGGTTGCAGGAGAGAGCGAGACAGCTTAACCAGATGCAGTTTTCTGTCACCTACATAGTACAAATAAGAACTGTCTGTATTTCAATAAAAACACCTTTAGTCAGTACCTTGGAGCTGGCTTCCTTCTTCTCAATTAAGTAGAAAGCAATTAAATTAGAGTCCAGCTTCAAGGAGTTCATTATGCCTCATCGAAAATGATAAATGACTCTTGGTGACCTCGTCACCTCGCCAACACGGTCCCACCTCGTTTTTCAAAGAGCTAATGAAACCGATGGATTTCTCCCTCCTCAATAGCAGGGCCAACAAAAACAGAGTGCAAACCATGAAACGCAAGGAAGCGGAGAAGGAGGCAGGAGAGAAAAGAGGGGAGGAAACCCACACTTGACATGGCGACAATTGGCCAAAGTGACTTTGAAGTGCAAACTCGGGAAAAAAAACCAACCCACCTATCTACATATCAACTTCCTATCTGTTCCATTGCTTTAATCTACCTCTGCTTGGTACACAACACTGAGGGGCGTGCGTGTGTGTGTGTGCACCTGTGTGTGTGTGTGTGTGTTGGGCAGCGGGTGGGGGAACAGACCTGCCCTTTTTTTTGGAAAGAAATAAAGATGTAGGAAAAAGGGAAGGGTGAATGACAACAGGGAGGGCTTTGGAGTTGATAAAGACATCGGTTGGTACTTATTTGCTCTTTAAATTACCTTGAGCCAGAACAAGAACATGAATTACTCTCCCTGCTTGGCTGGTAAGGAGCAAAGCTGGCTGCAGACCCTGGGGGCAGCAGGAGGAAGAGGTTAGGAGCAGGAGCTTTGCACGTGCACTTGAGTTCTGGCTCCCTGACTTTGCAGCTGTGTGGCCTTAAGCAAGTTGCTTAACCTTTCTGGACCTCAATCTCTTCATTGGAAAATGGGAATGATCCTATTGCACATTAGACACTTAGTTACCATCCTATGCCAAGCATAGGACGAGCACTCGGGAAGAATCAGTTGTCTCAGCTATAGTTTTATTCTGACTCCCAAGTTAACATTTTTTTTCCCCATTGCGCCACATCTTACATTCTGACTGTTGAGGAACTCTATTTAAAATAAATGATTTAGGACAGGGTTTGGCAAATATTTTCTGTAAAGGACTAGGTAGTGTATATTTCAGTCATTGCGAATCATACAGTCTGTTGGAACTACTCACCTCTGTTGTTACAGTGCAAAATCAGCTATAGACAATACGTAAATGGATACGCACGACTACATTCCAATAAAACTTTATTTACAAAAACAGATGGCCGCTGGACTTGTTCTCCCAACCCCTTATTTAGGAGACAGAACTGGGTAACTGCAATTTCAAGTGCCCTGAGTATAATACCCCCTGCATTGCTGATCTCTGTTTATATTGTAGCTACAGTTTCTTGAGTATTTAAAGGCACCTCTTTCGTTTATCATCACAGAAACCCTGTGAAGTGGTAGTAACAGCTAAGGAGTTTACTGAGTGCTTGCCATGTGCTGAGCACTTTGCAGGCATCTCTGAAGGCAACAGAAGCTACACTGCACTCAGGCTCTGGATCCAGAGGGTTCGAAGTTGACTGGGTGACCTTGGGCAAGTCATCAAAACTCTCTCTGCCTCAGTTTTCTGATCTGTGAATGCTTTTCCACTTGTAAAGCTCTTAGAAGCATGCCTGGCATATAATAAGTGCTCAAGAAATGTTAGCTAGCTCAATTAAGCTTCTTAACTACCTGGGAGAGAGTTACTGTTATCTCCATTTTACAGACGAGGAAACTGAGGCATGGGAAAAGGAAGTATATTTCCCAAAGTCATCAGGGTGTTGTTCAGCCAGAGTGGAGAAAAGGTCTGTACGACCCCAAAGTCCTTTTTCTGTTAGGACCACAATCATTGTCTCCCAAGGAGGGGTCATCACCTTCATTCTATGGAGGAGGAAGCTGAGGATCAGAGAGAAACCATGTTTGCCTGAACATGGGCGGCCAAGACTCCAATCCTAATCTCTGATTCCTGGTCCGGGATTGGCTCAGTGACCGAAATCCTGTGTCCTCTTTCAGGGATCATTAAAGCCGGAGACCATCAGTGAATTCAGGAGGAAGAGGAGGGGTGAAGGAGAGGAGAGAGGAGGAGGAGAAGGAGATGGAGGATTTTAATGTCTGGAGTTGATGAGAACTGACTTACCGCTTCCCTTCAGTGGTGGACTCTCCTTCCAACCTGGGCTCCAAGAAAGAAGGTGGTATTCCAGCGACAGTCATCAACGTCACCACCAAGTGTTATTGGGTGTTTGGTGTTCCAGGCACTGCGCCACATGATGTTCATGCATCGTTTTATTTAATTCTCACAGCAAGTCTACAAGAAAGGTCCTGGATGATCCTTGCTACAGGTGTGGGAAACCTGAAGCTCTGAGAGATAAACACTTTGTCACCCAAGTGTCACATGGTATGTGGCAGAGCCAGGATGTAAAGCTGGATCCATCTGACTTCAAAGCTTGTGCTCTGAAAACTGTCACTACCCTTGTCTGTCCTGTGTCACCTCCGATGGCCACGGTGGCACAGAGGTCCGGGGCGCTCCTTCTCCCCTCCTTCCCCTCCCCCTGCCCCACGAGCCCCTCTCTTACGGGTGGGGGGGCCTTGTGAATTTGAGTCATGCACGTGTAAGTTTGGTGGCTCCCTCCGTGGAGGACTTTTCTATGGTTTCTCTTCTTCCCTGGCACTGTATCTGCTTGCTTTCCATCTGCCGAGCAAATGCAGAGTCTTCATTACCAAAACGTGACCCAAACTTCACCAGCCATGCTGCCATCATCTGAAACAGCCATGAACTAGCTAAGTGGCCGGGGCCTGGGGTGGCACCTGACGCTGCAAAGGTAGCTCAATAAAGTTAATTCAATATAGAATGAGTATCTTGGGAAAGGAGCTAACGTTTATTGAGTATTGGCAATGTATCAGTGCCACTGGAGGCTGTTAGTGTGTTAAGCCTCCCAACACCACAGAGAGGAGGGGTTAACATCCCCATCTTCGACGGGGGTCCCCGTTTTGAGAAAAGCTACTCAGCTGGTAACGAACAAAGCCAGGACTTGAGGCCAGCCCTTCACAAGACCACAACACCATGGGTGAAGTGTCCGTTGTGTTGACAGTAAGAGGCAGCAGACAGTGGGATCTGGAGATGGCTGAGCAGGAAGTCAGTACACCTGGATCCTTAGCCTGGCTCAGCTGCGGCCTCCTTTCCCGAGACCTCAGACAAGTCCCCGCCCTGCCTGGTCTCAGCTTCTCCACTGCTGAAAGGAAAGGGTTCAATTGCACCTGCCTTTCCCAGCGCATGGGATTCAAGAAGGGCTTGAAGAGGCCAGGGCATTAACCAACATTGACTCACCAGGGGAAAAATACAATTCACTTTCAAATTCTATTTCAGTTTTTCTTATTACCTCAACAAGAACATCTCATCGTGATTCCTTCATTCCTTCATTCGTTCAACAAATGCTTATGGAGAATGCCTACTATGTGCCAAAGACATTATAATGGGGATGGAGCCTTTGAACCAGACAGAAAAGGACCCTGCCCTCTTGCAGCGTGTATTCAGCAAGGCAGGGGGAGGTCAGACAGAAACAAACAAACAGGCACTGATGACATCATAATGGCATAGGTCATGAAAAGAACAGAAGTAGGGTGAGGCGCGTGGGGCAGTCTGGCCGAGCTGCGGGGACACGGAATTGGAAGTGAGGCGATGGAGCGACTGAGAGGCTAAGACACGGGGCGTTGATGTCATGTCCAGTGGGTGCGGCTGTCACCAAGAATGGCACAGGTGCGGGGTGGGGAGCAGGAGCGTGAACCTGTGTGGGAGCCATCCACGAGGAGGGGCGCTGGCGTGGCAGTGGCTGCGGATCTGGAAGCGATGTAAGGAGGGTCGGCCGGTGGTCATGACAGCATGAACTTCATCGCACGGAGCTCTTGGGGGAGGGAGAAGAATGGAATGAAAGAGGCAAAGAGGGAAACGAGGAGCTCTCTGGCCCTCCTCAGGCCCGGAAGCACGCACAGTGTGAGCGGGCGCCAGGGGAGGTGGGGGTGCCTGGGTGGTGAACACAGAGACGTGCCCCTACTTCCTCCTCCAAGGAGAGACTTGTTGCCCCTCTGCTGGGGGTGCTGTCAGCAGATCGCCTCCAGCTGCTGGCCTCTCTAGGGCTGCAGGAGGAGAGCCACCTCTCCCAAAGACACAGGAGGCACGCTCGGCCTCTCCGTCTGCCCCTTCCTGCCTCCTCCCCACCTCTGCCACAGGGGCTGTGAGCCCTAATAAAGATCAAATCGCATGCCAAGTTCCATCTCAGCATCTGCTTGCGGGGAACCCCACGTGGGACACTCAGGGATAGTCAGGACTTGGTGAAGACAAGTGTTAAAGAAAAAATTATTCCTGACACTTGCTAAAGATGGTAAG
The DNA here is from genome assembly GCA_004363605.1 of Indri indri. Taxonomy (NCBI): domain Eukaryota; kingdom Metazoa; phylum Chordata; class Mammalia; order Primates; family Indriidae; genus Indri; species Indri indri. The sequence continues at coordinate 14,413 of RJWJ010005170.1, read as the reverse complement.
AAAGACTGTACTCAAGGGGGTGGAGCTGCTACAACGGGATTTTGTAGCAGAGGGGGAGAGATCAGGCTCAACTTCAGATACAACAAGGAGAAGTATAGGGTGTGGGTGGATGGAAAATTACTCAGAGAAAACTTCTAGGGTAAAAGAGGGATTCTGGCTAAACCAGACTAACAGGATTCTTGCTGAAGGCAGCCCGGGATGATCAGACAGCATCTGGGGGATGGTGGAGGATGAGAAACCTGATCAGATGTGGAGTGTGATTGGATATTGAGGGCGGGGGATTCTGGCTAAACTGACTCAGCAGGATTCTTGCTAAAATTGGGCTCTTGGGGGACACACCCAAGGAGGGAGACTAAAGTTCAGTTAAGAAGAGAACCTTTGTCATAAGGAGAGAATCTCTTTGTCAGTTTGAAGGAGATATTCAGGGAAGAAGTCGAAGATATAGGGGTATTTGTTGAAAAACTTTGTTTCCACGGAGCACAGTGGCTTTGGGACTCTGGGGCACAGAAAGTACTTGGATGCACTTAGACGGTGAGGATCTGGGTGTTGACGCCTTTGGAACTCAAGCTTTGGTGACAACAGAACATCAGGGTATACCAGAGATTTCTTTTTAAGTCCTCAGTACTGGCCTTCTTGAACTTCTTGCCTTCCCACGAGGTTATTGATGACTATGAGTCAAAAAAAATCATTTTTACAATTTCTTGGTATGTCCTACAGGGGTGATTTGGCATCTGTTGTATCGTCTTTGGCTTTTAGGGTTTTAGTGATACAGAGGATAATTTAATATTCAGTTTATCGCCTTTAATTCTCATGACAACCTTATGAAATAGATAATATTATTGCCATTATATAGATGAGGAAACTGAGGCTTAGTGAGAAAGAGTAAGTCACTCATGGTCATGTAACTTGTGCATTTGGAATTCAAACCTGATTTTAACCCCAGGATCAACATGTTATTCTGTGCCCTCTCATCGCAGTGGTATATGTTTTTTGTGATAGTACTCATTGAAATATTTACCCCCATAAGAACTCTTGTGCTTCTGAGACCACTTATTTTGATGTTGGGGTGGCCATTGTCATAACACCCAGCATTAGTAATTCACAAAGACTGTCATGTGCCTGGCTTCAAGAATTTTCTTCTCTTGATGAAAATTTTCCTGTAATCAAGCTTATGATTAGGAAAGGAGATTGAGTTTCTATCTGTTTTGTGTTCCATTTCTCCCAGAAAAGTTCTGGTATGAAATTTCTTTGTAGCCGGATTCTAGAAATAGGTGGTGTTAACTTGATTTAAAGTGCATGTAGTCTGTTTTCTGTCTAAACGTCAAAACCATAACCTCTGACATTGAGATTCAAAAAAAAATTTTTTTTTCTCTGATCCTTTGACCTGTAAAAGTACACTGCTTTCAGATTATAGCATTGAGGCTGTTAGTGCTTGCCTGTAGATTAATATAAAACGTTTATGCTTGCAGTAGCCGTTCCGGATCCTATGCCCAGAAGGATGCCAATGCCTGGCTCTATTACATACACCCAGAACAACTTACCTTTTAACTGGAGTATAATCAATTTTTTCCCACAACAGGAAGGCAGACTTGAATGCCTAAAATTAACCTACTTCCCTGTCGTCAATATCTATTTTTAGTGAGAGTTAGCCGTTAGGGGAAAATATACTGTTTGAGACTCGATGTGACCTGGAAAATGAGGAGAGCAGCTTAGGTTGCTTTAACACCATTTCTCAAAAATATTCTTGACACCTGTCTAGTGGAATAGGAAGGGCTGCTAGGAGAAGGGGTTATCTTGGGGGAAGACGCAGCACAGGAAAGCTCCGCCAATTCAGAACTTCTCAGGCCCTGAAGGAGAGGCTTGGAAGAGAGCGAGGGAGAACAGAGCGGGAAGGGGGTTTAGAGACCAGCCCCTCCACCCAGGAACTGCATTCTTAAGATGTGGACCGCGAGTACAGGAAACCCACCCCGCAGTGTGGATCCAGCCCCGGCAGAGGCGAGTTCACACGTACCAGGAGCAGATGAAAGCTGTGTTTGATTCTGGATCATGCCTGTGCTGTGGGCCCAGGTGGCATTATTCATTTCGTGCCTTTCCATCCTTCGCAGGAAAAGCACAGCAGGCTTATGATGCTTGAGTTTTTAAACATTCAGAAGGCTGTGATGCTATAAATAAGCTTCCTGTGTCAGAGATTAAATCAACCAAGATGCCTGCCATGCCAACTTTATTTCTGAAACAACGTGTTTTCAACAGAAATCAAAATACATGTTAATCCTTCCCTTCTGACAGGCTAATACGAGCCTTGGAAATCACAGCGGAGAGCTGCCGGGAGGACGTTAAGCAGCAGAAGCCGTGTCTGCTCGGCTTATCTGCTGGAGAAGGCCGCAGCCATCCCTCAGTTTGGAATCCTTCTGCTTGGACTTGTGGCATGGTGCTGCCGAGCTAAGATTGGGCTGGGCTGTTCCTATCAGAAAAGGCTTGGTGATTGTGTTTTGGATAAAACAACGCAGAGGCTGTGTCTTTGAGATGACTAATAACAGGTTGGCAAATGGCTGTCCATCCCGACATCCCTTGACCCTTCTCTTGGTGGCAGCACACTGGTTTTCTCTAAGAAACCATTCTTCACCTACTCTCAGTCCACAGGGTTCTATGTAGGCAACTCCATTCATTCGCCAGCCCCAGGGGCGGGCCCAGGGCTACTCCATCAGAGTTGTCCACCTCCTTCCTTGTCCATGGCCATTGGTTCAGAGCTGAGCCAATGACCAAGTGGGCTAAGTGGACTAAATCCTGGACCTTGGCTGGGAAGAGGAGCTCTTGGTTTTGCTGCGGTTACTAGCTTGGAGCTGTGAACTTTACCACCTGATCACCTGAGAATAAAGCTGTCCCACGGTAAAGCAGAGATGAGAGATGGAGACAGATTCTTGGATACGGCCCTGTTTGAAATCAGATGCACTTCTGGACTTGTTTATGTGAACAGGTTCTATTCTTCTTCATTGAGAATGGGTTGGCTTTCTGTCACTGGAAATTGAAATAGTCCTGACTAATTCAGTGGTCCAGCTGATTAATTCAGCCAAACTGGTCAATTCAGTGACAACATGTATTTATAGATTTATCAACCTCTTGTTAGACTAGATTTATTCTAACTTAGTGAGATTGATGGTGGGACAGCCCAGGGCAGACTCAGCGTCAGGGAAAGAGTGTGGCCACAGGCTCCTGGCAGAGGCAGAGTGGCCCTGAAAAGCTGGGTATAGAGGTTGGTGAGCAAAGACCAAGGACCCTTAGCCGGAGGCTTTGCTGTCTTGGTGGACACTGTTCAGAACCCCAGCCTCTAGGGAGAAGTGGCCTCCAGCCAGGGATCCTTAGCCTTCCGGAGTACCTTTAAGGATGTGATAAGCTGTACTCCTTCTCCCTAGAAAGATTCGCATGTGCTCTTTCCCACCAAGTTTTCATGTAATTTTGGGTGGCTCTCACAGAATCACAGAAACCCAGCTGTGAACCCCGGGGATTCCAGTTCACATGGTAAGATCCTAGACGGGTGATACCTTTTATATTTTATAAGATCTCTTGTGAATAATACATCTTTTTGCTGGTTAAGGTTTTTGATGACTGACTTTGTCCCACCCATTGTACTTAACATGTAGTGTTTTTACTTATATTTTTACAATGACCCTATGGGGTGGATATTATTACTATCCTAATTTTACAAATCAATAATTTGAAAGATGGAAAAGTTAGGTAGCTCGCTGAAGGTCACACGGCTTATAAGTAAGCAAAAGCTAAACCTAAGTCTAGAAGACACAAGATGACACAATCTCAATCATTTCACTGACTTTAGCAATTACCATACTAATGGGTCACAATGACTGCCAGTGCATAATGGTTTGAATCCTCGCATCTAACTTAAATCCATCATGATGCAGCTTAAACCCATTGCTTTCTGTGAGTAATATGGGACCATTGGCTTCAATCTCAAATTTGGCATGTGAATTGTAGTAAATTCCTTAGTGTCTGAGACTTATGTTCTTTTTATGAGGAGTGTGGTTAATATATTTTTTTCCGTTTTCTTTATTTTTTTTAATTTGGAGAATTACAAAAGGAAAATGTGCTTGTAAAAACTCAACGCAGAAATGGACAGCAGAGAGTAGGCACAGCCTGAAAATTCCCCCAGTGGCTGCTGCCATGGCCATCTTACTTCCAAGAGGCGACCAGTTTTAAAGTTGGGGGCATATTCTCTCAACCCTGTTCCACAGGTTTGGAGTTTCCCCACAACATATGTACAGAGTATATGTTTTTCCAGCTTTATTGAAGTGTTATTGACAAAATGGTATATTCTGAAGGTAAACGACTTGATGTTTTGATATATACGTATATATATATATAGAGAGAGAGAGATCGTGAAATAAGCCAATTAACATATCCAACGCCTCACATAGTTTCAGTATTTTTTTTCTTTTTCTTTTCTTCTTTTTTTTGTTTTTGTTTTTGCTTTTGGTGGTGAGAACACTTAAGATCTACACTCTTAGTAAATTTCAAATATACAATACAGTATTGCTAACTACAGTTGCATTGCTTGTACAGTTTATTTCCAAACAAAAATAGAATCATGTATCTTGGCACCATTCCATGTCAGGGGTACATATAGATCTACTCTTGTGCTTTTCATGGCTATATTTAATACACAGATATGGACATACATATTTAGCTTTGTCATTCCCTGACTGATGGACATTTCAGTTGCTTCCATTTTTAAAAATTATTTTTCTAAATCCTGCTGCAGTGAATACACTTGTATATATATCTTTGCTCAAGTGACTGAGTATTTTTATAAAACAGATCCCAAGAACTAGAACTGGAAGGTCAAACATGCTTCTTTATTTTAAAGTAAATGCATGAGAGACCATTTTTGGCATTATTAAAGGGATTCCAGTGAAATGTCCTGGAGCTTGCCAGGTTTGGCTCTTTTTCCTGTGCTTAGGATCATTTGGGCATGGGACAATGTGCCGTCTTGGTTGTTCTCGTTGTCACACTCCCGCTGGAGCCTTCTTTATATTCAAGAGCTCATCTGGGTCCCGTCTTCCCTTGGGCGGTCCAGTGCTTATGTTTATTGTGGCAGATTTGGAGCCAACTTCCCAAGCTGTGCACATCTCCCCTCTGAACACATGCTGCCCACCTGCAGACATCAGCTGGGGCTTGGGAGCTGCTGCCCAACCAGGCAACGACTGGTTGTACCTCAGTGATGCCCACAGCCAAAGCCGGAAACCACTGTCTGTTAAGAGTGCGAGGGAGATGCATAGGAATGGTTGCCCGAAATGGAGATGCTGGAGGCCGACAGCCTTTGACAAAACCTCATTAATTGGTTCACTCCTTTAGCAACATTTTTTGAGCGTTTGCTATGAGCCAAGCACTGTAACCAGAGTCAGAGATACAGTAGGTCACCGAAAGCACAAGTGGCACCCCTACTCGTGGTGATTGTAAGAACATTACAGTTAGGGATAGATACTCTCTTCTCCTGTACAAGTTTGGTTTCATGTCTCGGAAATACCTTAAATAAAAGGTTCATTTGAAAAGGTATTTTAGAAACCAGAACTAATCAACCCAAGCTGGGGCAAAGACATACCTTCCCTTAAAAAAGCAAATAACATTCCCCAATGCGGTGGTAAGTCAAGAGAGTATTGGGGTACAAAATTAAATCGAGTGATGTTAATCAATGTGGCTCCATCTCCTCCTTCTGCCTCCTACAGAGTTGTTTCCCCCACCCCTGCTGAGGAGACCACATGACTTCTTTACTCCCAGCACAGATGATTGGACCAGGATTGAACCCCTGACTTGAGCTCAGCCAATCAGAGTCTCTCTTGGGGGAGTTGGTGTTCTCACATGACCACCTTGGGGCTGCTTAATTGGGAAGAATTACAAAGGTGGGAGTCGTGTCCTGGCTCATGAGCAGATGGAGCAGAGAAGGCCACACTGCGGAGAAAGAGAGAATGAAGCTGGTAGAAGCAAAGAAGCAGAGAAGACAGCCACGACACTCCAGAAAGGAAAAGAGAGCTGGAGAAGGTAGCTCCCTTTATGTAAGAATTCTCTCCTGAGAACAAGAGCACTTCCTGTTGTTGGGTTCCCTGAGTCTCCCCTGAACCATTCCAACAAATGCCTGTTTTTTCTTGAGTAACCTGGACGATTGCTCTTTCCAATAACTACCCTTACTCCCCAGGCTAAGACAGCATATACTGCCTTCATTGTACATTGAGAAGAAGAGCAACAGAGAAGCTTCTTTTTATTCTGTTCCTAAAGGCTAAATAGGATACCTTCTTGGGAGATATATTCTGTTTGACTCTGCCTGCCATTTTTCTGATGGCCTGATTGTTTTGGAAACGTGCTGAACTCTGTCCTCAGGGACTCCCTAAAGAAGGCTCAGCTTGGAGGATTCATGAATCCGTTTGTTCATCAATTAGGGAGCCTGGGAAGCAGACACTGGGTGGGATGCTCCTCACTGCTCTCTGCCGGGTGGAGATGGGAGATGTAACGCATCTCCTGGAGAAACGTCCCCAGAAATGTGGCCTCCCCTTGGAGACCAGTGAAGACTCTGCTATTTTCCCCTGGAAAAACCAACAACCTGGACATGCCTGTTTAAACCAGAGTTATAAGTTTAATCCAAGCCTAGAAGCTCAAAGTCAGTGAGAAAGTAAAGACATTTCCAAAGAGTTTCTGAACGCTGAGTGGTGATTAGGAGTGAAGGGTAACAGGGCTGTTCAGAAAAATTTTTCCTTTCAATGACTAGCAAAACCCAGAGGGATTCAAACAAATTCATATTCTTGCTTTAATTACACACACTTATGCACACTACACAAACACACATTTTAGAAGTTTTTTTTTGTTCTTATTTATTCCACTCTTTTTTTTTATTTCAGCATATTATGGAGGTACAGATGTTTAGGTTACGTATGTTGCCCTTACCCCCACGCCCAAGTCCAAGTTTCAAGCATGTCCATCTCTCAGATGGTGCACATCGCACTCTTTGTGTATGCAAATACCCGTCCCCTCCTCCTTCTCCCCCCTCCCCCTCCCCCATGCCCGACATCCAATAGATGTTATTCTTATATGTGCACTTATATGTTGGTCAGTTAAAACCAATTTGATGGTGAGCACATATGATGCTCGTTTTTCCATTCTTGGGATACTTCACTTAGTAGAATGGGTTCCAGCTCTATCCAGGAGTATACAAGAGGTGCTATATCACCATTGTTTCTTAAAGCTGAATAGTACTCCATGGTATACATATACCACATTTTATTAGTCCACTCATGTATTGATGGACACTTGGGTTGTTTCCACATCTTTGCAATTGTGAATTGTGCTGCTATAAACATTTGAGTGCAGGTGTCTTTCTTATAGAGTATCATTTGATCTTTTGGATAGATGCCCAGTAATGGGATTGCTGGATCAAATGGTACTTCTAATTGTATCTCTTTAAGGTATCTCCATGTTGCTTTCCACAGAGGTTGCACTAGTTTGCAGTCCCACCAGCAGTGTATGAGTGTTCTTATCTCTCCGCATCCATGCCAACATTTATTGTTTTGGGACTTTTTGATAAAGGCCAGTCCCACTGGAGATAAGTGATATCTCATTGTGGTTTTGATTTGCATTTCCCTGAATGATTAAAGATGTTGAGCATTTTTTCATATGTTTTTGGGCCTTAAAAGTTTTATTGTTGGATCACTGTGGCACGAAGCACATACATTTATCAGGGGAAAACTGGATGAACCTGTATCAGAAAGAGTAGCTTTCATGGCTGGATGAGTTAACAGTTCAGTTCATTATTCCGTGGGAATCTCTGCCAAGGTGAATCTCTCCTTTTCCCAGAAGCTTTGAAAGGAATGGGACTCAGTAATCTTGGTAGAGGAATTTGTCTCGAAAGACATGTTAAAGGACAGGGAGGCATCTCCTCTTGCCTCCCCAGCCCCTGCCACCTCATTCCCCAGCGCTGGTCCATGGCTGTCCACGCCAGTCAACAACGAAAGCTCTATCCATTCCGCGTCAGGATCCAGCCCGGACGCTTATGCCCCCAGAATTCCCATCGCCTCTAGGTCTCCTTTGTGGGTTTTCTAACTCAAACTGGCATGCAGTGCTGAGTGCAGGGACTCAGGCTGGCATTGGGAACAAATCTGGTTTCTTTCTTTGTCTTCACTCCCCTCCCCTGTCCCTTCCCCCTCCAGCCCCCTTCCTTTAGATAGGCGCCTTCAGCTGTGTGTAAATTAAGCACATTCTTGTGCTTTTGCAGGTCACATCTGGGATGTTCTGGACATCTCTGGTATAAACGCTGAATTTATGAAACCAGTAATTTGCTGCTCCCAGTTTATAATGCCTGACATTGTCACTGTTTGCTTAGAGTTTTGGTATCTGATGTTCTTAATGTTAAGGTCAATTTTATTGATACTGAACTCCATGCCCTCATTTCTTTCCCCATTGCGTTTTTTTGAGGCACACACAGAAAGGGTAACTAATCTTAATATCTTGTGTTCACAATTCTATTTAGCATGAAATCAGTAACTGACATATTAATTATAATAATCTGTTAAATATACTTTACCTACGTGTTAATTATGGGAGACCATTCTCATTTATTTCTCCGGGTAGCCTATTAATTCAACCCAGATGGTACAGCTTTGTGAGACGGTAACACTGAGCATTTGCAGAATAAATCATGTTGCCAAGATACGGCAGCGAAAATGTTATCACATCTGAATAAGCTTTAGTATGATATAACATGAAAGAAAACTTACCTATAACTTATAGACTGGAACTTAGTTAAAAACAGGATTTGTATACAAAATGTTCAAAAAAATTTTGAACATTTAATGTTTCCTCCAAAAAAGTGGCTTCTTTATTCAAGCCCCGTGCCCCATAAATAATTCCAAGAGGGGGAAATGGAATCCTGATGCAGGCGGTTCATCATAACCTTGGGGGAGGGGGGAAAAGGCAGCTGTGCTTTTCTTGGACATTGTGACATCAAGACTGGCATCATCTGGGGAAGTGATGAAACATCCCTTCCTGCTTCCTCCATTTTCTTGCCTGCCTTTAACTCCTTCCCGGAGACTAGTAGGTAGAACTGGGCTTCATCTCTCCGGGGCTCTCTACTCTGGGCCATCTTTACATTTCAGAGGCTGATCCGTCTCCAAAAGAAGATGACTTCAGTGACAAAGCTTGAGATCAGCCAATATCATCTTCTTTCTTGGAAAGATCTAGTTTCCCCGGCCAGATACTTACAGTCCAGCAAAGTGCATATCAACAATTTCATTGGCACTCACTCATTATTTGTTTCTAAGAAGACCTGTGCCAGTTTTGGGGAACCAGTAGTGGACAAGACTCACACGGGCTCTGCTTTCACAGAACTTATGATTCAGGGCAAACAGGTAGTTGTAATAGAGCGTGATTCCAGGGGACTGTGGCTGTCAGAGCACATAGCAAAAGCCCCCAATACAGACCCGGGCAGGAGAAGCCTTCCCAGAGTGGTAATCTCATCACTTCCCTCTGAGGGATGAGCAGGAGCTATTCAAGTGGAAGGCTACAGAGTGACCCAGGTGGAAGGAACAGCATCTTCAAATAGCACATCACATATTCATGGAACTGAAAGAAGTTGGTGCAAGTGGAACGTAAGTTTAGTAGGGAGAGGGTTTTGTGGAGATTTTAAGAGATGTGGCTAGATACATGTGCAGAGTCCAGATCATGCAAACCACAGGAAGGAGTTCAGCTTTCATCCCAAGGACGATGGGGGCCATTGAAGGGTTTAAGCATTGAGGGGACATGGCCAGATTTACATTGTAGGAATTTCATTCTAGCTTCAGAAAGGAGAGCAGGTAGCAGGCTGGAGTTGTTGTCAAAACTGGAGATGATGGTGTCTTGGATCAGAAGAGAGACAGGGATTTTTTCTTTTTCTTTTTTCTTTTCTTTTTACCTTCTTCGCCCCCTCAGCCTTGCCTAAATCCTTTCTTTCTCAAAGCCTTTCCTGAGATCTCCAGCCTTCACCAAGCTCTTCCTTCTTTGAGCTTTACTAGCAAAGTTCTACAAATTGTTTCATATTTGAAAACAATCAAATTCTGGTTTGAGCCTGGTTTGATTCTCCACTCCCTTGAACACTAGTACAGGTGTGCCTGTCTCTTCCATGATGTCTGAGGTTGCCTTCTAACTTCTCTTTGCCCCGGGTCTCCTCCACTGACACATGGCTTATAGTAATTTCTATGTTTGGCCAACTCATGCATGATGCCCATGGCTGCTTTTGCTAAATATTTATCATGAGATTATATTTTGTGATTGCTCCTTGACCACTCAATCTAAAAACAGCTATCTCTCATTCTCAGAACTCCCCTGCTCCTCTCCTTCATAGCATTAATCACAATGTGCAATTAGAGGCTAATTAGATTTGTTTTCCTCTTTGTGCTTTTTCTCTGCCTCTCCCACTAGACCAGTCCCACCAGGGCAGAGACCATGTCTATTCCTCCTCATTGAGTTCTAAGCATGTAGCACCGTGCCTGCCTGGTACATAGTAGTTGTGCAATGGATAAGAATTTCGTGATTGAATCACTGCATTATTTTTCTAACACTGAAGGCCCTCTAACTCTTGTGGGGGCACTTGGATCTCAGAACACATTTCAGATGTACACTTCTAAGCTTAGAGAAAGAGGTGGAAGCCGGAGGTGCAGAAATGGGAGCCACATGCCAAAAACAGTGATGGTGTCTAGAAAGCGGCCTTCTGTCCCAATGATTAGAATTTATGTAAATGACTTGGGCACAGGATGAACTTAAGTCCACTGGAGAGAGATTTACCTGAAGAGTGGGAACTATTGGATAGCGGAGAAATTTTGAACATCCAAAGAACATTAACAAGCATGTGAATTTCATGAAGGACACTATTACTTTAGAATTGGTTTTGAGTTTTAGATTCTGTCTTCATTTGTTTTTTAAGAAACAATCAACCTTCCTTCCTTCCATTCTGTATTTCCACCTACTTACCTCCGTTAGTTCATCCATTGATTCATCAAATGTTTCCTGAGTGCATGAAACATTCTAGGCTCTGGACCTTACTGGAAAGTGACTATTAGAAAAGTAGATGAGTGAGCCTTAAGACACTAAGAGTAAAATACACCTCTGCATTGAAGGGCCAGGGTAGAGGCTTCGGCGGAAAGGTTTCCAGCTGAAAGACTGTGTTTATCCAGATTTGACCCCTTGGCTTCTCTTTTGAAAAAGATATTGAGAAAGAGTTGGGGGCTGACACATCAGCTGAACCCTCTGAAATCACAGCTGAGCCCCACTCGCCGGATTGAACATAAGCAGAATCCCACATCCACTACATGGTTAAGAGGAACTTCTAGCTGGGGAATATAAAATTGTAAATGGCACAGATAACGTCAGTCTGAGTTACTGTTTTCAGAATGACACAGATGTTAGGATAAGGGAGCATAAATGGAAATTAAAGAGAAACAAATTCAGAACAGATGTCAGGAAGCATTTTTTTCATGCAGAGAATCACAAATGTGTGGAATGGCCTACCAGGCTAGATTGTTAAGGCAAAGACACAGGGGACATTCGAAGACTGATCAGATGGCATCGTGGGGGAATTAAGTAGTAAAAGAGGAAATGAGCATGCATACTGGCAACTGGCTTTCAGCTAATCCTCAGCAATGTCCATGTTCTTATGTTCCTGGTGCTTACATACTTACCTTGGACAAACACACATAATTTCTTTGCTTTTCGTTTTCACAGATTGCACCAATTGCAAAGTAGTTATTTTTACATCATAAAGATGACATTGGCAGAGAGAGAGCGTGAAAGAGAGTGCTAGTTCCTTCCTGTGCTTATTTATTTATTTTTGAAGGAAGGTGTTGTTCATGAATCGTCCATGGAAAATAACATTTCCGATGTACATCTCTAGCTAACACCAAAGGGCAGGGTATGATCATAAACCAGCCAAGCCTCTGTATTGTCCCCTGGAGCTGGAGTTCTAATTTTCACTCAATACATGACCCACAAGGGGTCCCTTGGAGAAGTCCTCCCAAGCTTACTATATTTCAGTCTCCCCAGCTAATGGCCTCATGGTGCTCAAGCGCTTTAAAAAAATATTATATGTAGGGGAGAAGGAGGTTAGGTTAGTTGTCAGCATTCAAAAGCTACTTACTGTAAAGAATTTAAACCAAGAATGGGGGTAACAAGAAATCTCCAGCTCTGTGACCACTTGTCTTCCTTCTCACTGTGGCTTCAGAGCAGCCACAGCGAGATTGTAACCAGGTGCCCCTTTGCAGGGGTATCACTTAGGGGACATAGCTTATGATAATAGGGAAGGAGAGAGAGGAAAACAAGGGCTCCATGCCCCAAGGGAAGGTAGTTCAGGATAAAAAGTAGAGTAAAACCTCATTAATCTGGACCCTGCTAATTTAGAACATATGAATAATTCAGACCCTCTGGCTGGGCTGAAGTTTACCTTTGTACTAGATATGGAAAAAAGGGTTTGCTAAGCAAATTAATAGAGTAAACAAGATTGAGGGTAGGGAATATATAACCTATTTAAGAGAACAAATTGTTTTCACATACTTAGTAGACCCATCTGCATAGGAACAATGAATAGGTCAATTATAAGTAATCCTGGTCTATTCATTAATCTTGGTCTGCTGGGTATCTATACTTAGCAGAATTTTGTCAGTATTAGAAGGATGAAATTGAAAAAGGAGGGGGGAGTTCTTGAAATTTCTTATTTAAGGCATTTGGTTCATTTACATTGCCTTTCCTTTCATAATTTACTTTAGATTTATAAGACCTTAAAGACCTCTTGACAACCCTGCCTTAGATCCTGTCTGTGCCCTGTATCTGTTAGCGTTGAGCTAATTGAAAGACTAACTTGTAGAACATAGTCCTGAGTAGTTTTGGCACCAGGACAAGGAAGGAAATCCTGTCTGGGCAGCTCTGAGACCACTTAGCAAGAACAGGGTGGCACGGGCTAGAAAGCCTGAATTCTAGTCTGGTCTCTGCCAGTCATCACCCACTGGACTTGTGCAGACCACTTACTCTCTCTGGGCATCAGTTTCCACATTTATAAAGGGGATGAAGATTAATGGTGTCTAAATAAAGACTCTTCCAACTCAACAATTCCATTATCGTCATTTATCTTCTCTAAGACAACTTCTCATTGTAAAAAAAAATACTTAGTAATGCTCACATTGTTTCAATAATCAAATGATATAGCAAATAAAGGACAGAGTGTAATATAAGTACCCTCTCCTTTCTTCTCCTTTCTCAGTCAAGATCGTCATAGTAACATTTCCCGCTAGGGTAATGCAGAACTTTCACCAGCCCTACCCTACCCTGCAGCTTCTCTCAGCCGTCTTGCTCATCTTTTTTTGACATGGAGAGAGACAGAGCACTTCATGGAATGCAGGGTGCCCAAGCTGTTCCTCACCGGATCAGCAAACAACGAGTTGGAACAGCAGAGGAGGGGGTAGATGGCTTTCTCTCACCAGAGATCTCGTTCCACGCTCCTGCCATCCTCCGACACTCCAAGGAGTTGTGCTGATTTTAATTGTAAAGCTGGGAGGTGCGCAAGGAGCAACCAGCTGGTGTCTAAGTCTGGCTTCAGACTTCAGTTCATGTTAGTCTCTGGTCTTTCCAGTCACTGCCTGGTAAAGTACATGACTCAATTAAATATTGATTTTATGTACCATTTCCATTTATGTGATTCTCAAAGAATGCTTGATGGATGTACACTTAAAACTTTGGCCATTTAAACAAATCACCGCTTTTCAGGGGTAGACTCAGAGACCAAGGCCATGTTGGGCTACCTTATCTGTGTTTGGCTGAAGACACTTATATCCCTAAATGTACTTTTGACACATAAAATCAGTTCTCTATTCTGCTGTTGAGAAACTCAGCAGCAGAATAGCTTCAGAGATTTGCTAAAATCCTATGTAAATCTCACTGGTGTGTACTGTGGGCAGATCAGGGTCTGTCTATAGAAAATGAGAGAAGGCTGAGAGAAAAACGTGATGCGCCCCATGAGTAGCTTTTGTGGGGTGAGGGTTGTTAATCAGAGCCTCCAGACCCACGACATCCTCCAGGCAGCAGGACCCTACACCGGGAGACTGTTTGGGTGACTTTCTTTTAAGTGAACCTATCGGGCTTGGAAAGGTAGCTTCTACAGCATCACAAACTGTGGTTAAATGAAAGTCTTGGTGAGGTCATTTGACACCCTTGAAAACAAATCCGAATTGATGCAGTGCCCCGTGCAATTGCTGTTGCAGCATTTGTCGTGTTTCCAACATTTGTCAGCGAGCCTTAGTTTATTTCTCTTTTTTATTGACTGCTTGCCATGAGTTCCACCCTGTGAAAAGTGCTTTAGGCTTTGCAGAAAAATAACTAGTTCTCATATTTTCAAGAG